>PVJC01000285.1:0-138175 GCA_004026665.1 Murina feae | reverse complement strand
AGGGGTAAATTTTTCCTAGTGTAAAACAACAGAAATGTACTCTCACAGTTCTGGAGGCCAGAAGTAAAAAATCAAGGTGTGGGCAGGGCCATGCCCCCTTTGAAGGTGCCAGGGAGGATCTCTCCCTGCCTCTTCTGGCTTCTGCTGCTGTTGATAACCGAAGGTGTTCTTTTGCATGTGTCACTCCAGTCTACGCCCCTGTAGTCGTGTGGCACACTCCTAGTGTGCCTCTGTTTATTAGATTTTACTTAGTCTTTGAATAGAGGCTTCTAGATGCCAAGGATATCTGGATTCCAATCAGCTCTGACCACATTGTGGATGCTCAGTAATTGGTAAACATGAATCAATTTATATTTTACTAAGAGGAGCACGATATGGAGGAACGTTTTAAGTATCTCTGGAGTGAGTAAGCCAGGGAGTGGGGACTATAAGTTTGCTCTTTAATTTTGCTTCCTCCTGCCCAGCCAGTGTGGTTTAGTGGTTGAGTATCAACCTATGAACCAAGAAGTCACAGTTTGATTCCCAGTCAGACACATGTCCAGGTTTGGGGCTGATCAATGATTTTTCTCATCCTTGATGTTTCCATCTCTCTCTCCCTCTTTGACATGAATAAAAATATATTAAAAAATATTGCTCTCTCTAGGTTTCATATGTAACTGCTCTGGTCTGTTTGTACTGTTAGGACTGGGTAACTCAAAGGACAGCTGTGAGCACCAGGACTAGAACTTTGTACTGGTACTGCCACTTAGTAGTGGCATGGGTACTGGTCACTTATTAGACCCTGTTTTCATCAAAAATGGAAATAGCATTTGCCCCGTATTCCTTTTAGGGTTTTTGTGTAGACCAGTGGAAAAAATGCCTAATAATATTTTGTAAAAATGTACCATTTTCATTTGCTTTAAGCGGGATCATTGTAATCCTAATAATTTCAGCTTTCTTCAAGACTTAACTTTATCAGTTTTTTAAAAAAATCTTATTAGCATTCTGTATAAACAAGATTATTGCAGTGGAAATGCTTTAATGGAATGGCAGAGCATGGGCTTGTTTGTCCCCCAAATTAAATCACTTTGGTAGGAAATGATTATAAAATGTGGCATGGTTTTGATTTAACTTTTTCCTATTAAACAAATGAGTAATTATCTACTGTTACCTGGGAACCAAGAAAGCATTAGTGTAGGCTGGCATGCAAGAATTAGGAACAGGCAGTATAGACTTTGAGACTTTATGGACATATCTGCTGGTGCTTTAGTTCTGCCTAAACTTTTATAGACTCATTGGTCCATAAAAGTTATTAAAAATGATGGTTACAACTTGCACCTGTCAGAAGTGGAAAGTTTCACAAAATATAGCAGGAAAACTGCAGATGAGAGATCTTTTTCTCCCGCAGCAGTTTCTGCCACGAAAGCAGACAGTGGCTTAGAAAAAGTGCTGTCCTAGGTGTAGCTTGTGCTGCACAGATGTTTAGCGAATGAAAATTATGTCTGAGGCGAGACCATCCCAGCGGTTATTAATGAGAAAAGAAAATGATGACATTGATAGGGCGGAAGGGACCGGAAGTAGGGGAATTTTGGGGAAAAGAGAACGTTTAATTAAGAATTGAAGATTCATTTGGCTCTGTGTGAAAATGGAAGTGAGCCTGTTAGCCAGTTGATCCAGAAAGGGAGCTATTGTTATGGGAGAATTGTGAGGATTTGCTAGTGAGAGTGGGGCTCTTGGGGTGCCGCTGGGATAAGCATTCCTGGAGGCCCCCATGGGAGGATGAGATGTGGTAGGAAGCGTTATTTGTGTGGAATTACACCCCAGAGTTTCAAAAGTCCCGTTTCCCTTAAACGAGTCTTGGAAGTTGCATCTGGGATTCAGCTGAGCTGGAAGAGAAGCCTGTGTCCAGAGTTTCTGTCCCATGGTGGAGCTGGTCCAGTTCGGCATCAGGCTGGTTCCACTCTGTCAGTCCATTGTGTGTGGGGCCCACGTGGCTGTGGGCCGTGTCGGTGAGTGCAGAGCTGAGAGCCTCACTAACCAGGCGTCATGCGCAGCAGTAAGAGAGGAAACTCCTTTGTTTAGGAGCTTATGTATCTCAAATTTTGTGCGCTTGCAGTGGCCACACCCATCCTGGCCATGACCTGTTCCCAGGTGTGATTGACAGTTACCTTCCCTGTGTCACCCAGACTTTACTGGGCATGCTTATAATATTCCACCTTCCCTTTGTTCCTTCCCAGTTAATTAATAACTGGGCTAAATACAATGATGGATATCATTATGACTGAATTGGTTTCAGAATCACCAAGAGAGGACAAAGCAGATGATTATTATTTTTAAAAATATTTCCTAAGGGATCTGTGAGCTGAAGGGGAGTCCTGCCCTGGGGCTGGGGGTACAGGATACAATGAACAGGAAGTCTGGTCTTTTGGGACAGCTTGGAAAGTGAGGCAAAGGCTGGAAAAGGCCTGTGTCAGGGGTTAAAGAAAGAAAATACAGATCCTGAATAACCTTGGACAGGGAATAGCAGCAAGGGAATGAATGCTTCCAGGATTGTCAGGTCTAAACTCTGTTGGGCGCATGTCGTTTTCTTCCCATGATTGCCTTGGTTCCTCTGATAAGGAAATTAGAATCCTGTAGATATTCGTGGCTGGCTGAGTGTGATGCTTGGGCACACCCCTGATGAGAGGGAGGAGGAGGATGAAACAAGGGTTCAGAACCATCATGTCATTTGCAAGACACTCTTCCCATTTTAAGTCCTTAGGCTATGGCTGTGTGTGTGTGTGTGTGTTAGATTGTGTTTTCCATGTCTGTCAGAACATATATTGATTTAAACAAATCCCAACTTATTAAAATAATATGAACATGAAATCTGCCTAGAAGAAACAGAGAGGGATTGCTTTTGAGCCAAGCTTAGCATCATCACTCACACGTGTAGTGTTAGTAACGTTTAATCTTTAGTCATTGGAACATTTTAGTGTTACATAGGCTCGTCGAAGATGTAACATAAACAGCAATTAGTCTAATAGTAGAAGGAGCCTGGGCTTTGCAATCAGAGCAGTTCGTTTCAATCCCAGTTCTGCCGCTCACGGGCCACATGGCTGTGAGCAGGTCACCCGGCTCCTGTGGGGTTTTCCTCCTCTGGAACGTGGGAGTGATGGATTTCACATACATGTCCGCAGGATTAAATAAGGAAACGTGAAGTATCCAGCAAAATGCAGGGCATTTGGCAATCAATATTAATTTGAGACCGAGAAGAAAAATTAGATTGGAGTTAGACAGAACAATCGCCACTGCATTTCATTAGAAACAACAATCACCGCTGCATTTCATTAGAAAAAGGATAAGAGGTGGCTTTCCCCAGCAGAATCTTTACCTACCTGGGTAAATGCACGCTCTACAGAGACGCTGTAGACCATATATGATTGCTTGGTAGTGAAAGTAAGCCATCGCTGCTGTGGAATACTTTAGCTCTCTTTTTAAGGACCTTTCCACATCTGGAGATCTCCTGGTTTTGTAAAAAACATGGTGTTCTTCATATTTTATTTTGATGGTATGATTATTTTGATATAGTAGGCGATTAAACAGACTTGAATAGAGTAGGAACCTTAGGCCAGGTATAGGTCACCAGTGTGGAAAGCAGAATTGGGAAAGCAGATATTGTAGGGTAAGACCTCACCTCTGGGATGACCGTTCCTCCCCTGGCCTATTGCTGGATGCTGTTTAGACCCTCTGACCTTTCATATCGCTGGTCATGCAGTTTGGATCCTCCCCTGACGTTTCCTCCCCTAGCATATGGCTAGTCAGGTGAGAAGACCCCCTTAGAGGAGGAACAGGGGGCCAGAGAATAGTCTCATATAACTCCCATACAAGCCCTTACATGACCACTCCCTTAAGCACTCCATTAAGCTTTCAGGACAGTGGGGTTCTGGCCTCATGAAATAATATTAAGAACAAAGCCTCAGGTCTGTTGACCAGAGAGACAGAGTTTTGGTCAAACTAGAGATAACATCTAGGCCACAGTTGTGTTTTGACTACAGGCTTAGAAAGGCAGCAAGGCCAGGTGGAGCCATGCCATGGCTGATATCAGGACCAGCTTTGATACCGAATGACCCCCTGCCCTGGCACTGACCAATCAGTGGAGATCACAGCCCTGAGGAGACTCACCTGGAAAAGCTGATGAATATTCGATAGCGATTGAATTCTCTCCAGAGACCTCAGATAAAAGCCGCTAAGGAGAAGGAGCCGCGATGCTGGCTCTCTCCAGAGTAGCCTGCACCTTCCCATCTCGCCTTCCCCCAGGCAGGTTCTCTTCGCCTCTCTTGCTCCTGAGCTCCAAGGGCCCTTCTTTTGCCTCTGTCACTTGTTTCCTGAGCCCACACAGCCCTTTACAGCTCACTTGTACCTCTATGACTTTCTAAATAAACTTTCCTTTGTATTTGAATCTTGGCTCCGAATTCTTCCTTAGCCAGAACTCAGGAACCAAGGCCTGACTTTCTAACCGTTTGCCTGTTTTTCTCCATAGCAAGTTGGCTTCATAAGAGTTGGCACCAAATCTTTGGGACTCTGGAGCTGGATACATGAAACATTTTTCATACGTGTCCATTCAATGACTGGACTTGCAGGAAGTGTGTCAAACTAATATTTGGAGATGCAGAAGTCCACAGGTTGTTACTAACCATTTAATGTTGGCACCAATTCTGAGACTTTGTATACAAAGACAAATATCTTAGTGAAAAAGTTGGTGGCGTATTTCATATATTTACTAGAATGAGATTAGTAAGAGCAGGCTTATTGAAGGAATTGATATCTGTATTAGAGAATGAATTTTCTCTTCATCAGTGACAATAATATGTATTAATTCAAATTCAAGAGATATTGCCAAGAAAGTGAAACTGTGCACATGATTTATGGTGGTTACTATTTGTAAAAAAGCATTGTATGTATTATTTTGAGGATACCATTCCAGAGTACTAATTTTCATTGTATGGGAATGCTTCCCATTAAAATGCCATTCATTATTAAAACAGCATTATTGAGGTACAGTTCACTACCATAAAATTAATCTTTTTAAAAATGTGTAATTCAGTGAGTTTTCATATGTTTACAGGGTTGTGCAACAATCACCACCATCTAATTTTATTTTTAAAACATTTTTTAGCTTTATTGAGGTATAATTGACAAATAGAATTGTCAGACATTTAAAGGGTACATTACCATGATTCATTATACAAATATATTGTGAAAGCATTCCTGCCAGCTACTTAATTAACATAGCCACCACCTCACATTTTATCTTTTTTTGTGTGTGTGTGAGAACTTTTTAGTTCAGCTTTTAGCAAATTTAAATAATATACGTCAGTGTTATCAATTGTAGTGACTATGTTTTATATGAGATCCTCATACCTTATTCATCTTATGGATAAACGTTCGTACTTTTAGCAACCTTTCCCTACTTCTCCTGCCCCCAGCCCCTGGCGACCATCGATCTACTTTCTGTTTCTATAAATTTGACCTTTGAGTTTTTTATATTTTTATTTTAAGATTTCACATACAAGTGATGTCATCCAGTATTTATTTGCCTTTTCCTGTTTTCTCTGTCTGGTTTATTCCCTCACGGTCCATCTATGTTGTTATAAATGGCAGGGTTTCCTTCTTTCTCATTCCTGAGTGAAATTTTATATGTACATGTACATGCCACATCGTCTTCATCCATTTATCTGATGATGGACTCTTAGATTGTTTCCACATCTTGGCTATTGTGAGTACTTTTGCAATGGACATGGGAGTGCAGGTCTCTCCAATATCGTGTTTTCATTTCCTTTGGATATGCCATATATCCGGAATGGGATTGTTGAATTACAGGGTGGTTCTATTTTTAGTTTTTTTAACAAGTCTCCATGCTGTTTTCCATAGTGGTTGAAGCAATTAATATTCCCAACAAGCACAAGGGCTTCCTTTTCTCCACCTCTATGCCAACACTTGCTATCTCTTATTTTTTCACTGATAGCCGTTCTAACAGATGTGAACAGATATCTCTTTGTGTTTTCAATTTGCATTTCTCTGATGATTAGTGACGTTGAGCATTTTTTTGTTGCACCTGTTGGCCATTTGTGTGTTTTCTTGAGAAAAAAGTCTATTTGGATCCTCTGCCCATTTTTAAAACTGATTGTTTGTATTTTTTTTTGCTATTGAGTTCTATGAGTTCTTTATGATTTTGGCATAAATATCTAATTTTAGAATAGTTTCATAGAGCTGAGACTATTCCCATACCTGATATTAGTCACTCCCCATCCTTTCTCTTCTTTAGTTCCTGGAAACTATTAATAATATACTTTTATTTCTATAGACTTGCCTGTTATGGAATTTCTGGATAAATGGAATGATACAATTTGTGGTCTTTTTTGACTGACATTTTTTACTTAGCATATTTTCAAGGTTAATCTAATCTACATTTCAGCATGTATTGATACTTTATTTCTTTTTATTGCCAAATATTAAAGTATATGGATACACCACCACATTTTATTATCCATTTATGAGTTGATGGACATTTTGGCTATTTCCTTTGTTTTTGCTATTATGAATAATGTTATAAACATTTGTGTATCTGGTTTTGTGTGGCCATATGTTTTCATTCTATTGGATATTTCCCTCGGAATGGAATTGCTAGGTCATATGGTAACTCTGTATTGGAACTCACCATTATGAACAGAAACTTAATAGGTTTATAAGCATTTATATTATATTTTCTATGATGGGAAGCAGTAAAACTTAAAGCAAAGTTATAACTTCCCATAACAAATTCAGTTATGGCCTGTATATTTGCTGGGAAAAACAGAATCACCTGTTGGATATTTAAGGAGGAAACATTTCCATTTTTTTTCCAATATAGATGTTAAAATTTTATAACGTGAATATAGGACAAAAGCAATTTTTATATATGTGTAAAGAGTGTCAAGATGAGTGGAGAGGGAAAAAAAACAAGGCCTTAATGCAAAGAACAAAATGTGATGAGCCAGGAGAGATGTAAAGAAAGAGAAGGGAAGGGTTCCTGGTGTGTTCAGTCAGCACACTCATTTTGCTGTGTGCTACATACTGGCCTAGGCCTTGGAAATATAGAGCAGAGGCCCCGCTCTTCTGGATCGCCGTTTGCTGAGGGCATGCTGCTGATACTGTAGGTGCGTGTTACTGCTTGGTGTAAGACTTAGTGGGTGCCATGTGCACCCTTTATCTCCTAGACAGCCTTTCTCTGCTTCCCAGAGTAACGTGTGCATACCTCCATGATAGCAGTCAACACAGCTTAGGGATTGTGTGTGAGAATGTGAATATCCATTGTTCATCCACTCAGATCTGTTCAGGAAATTAGGGGTCACCGACTGCACTTGGGGCACTGTACTAGATGCTGAGTGTGTGTGTGGCTGAGTGGCCCAGTGAGTCACTCTGTTTAAGCCCTGGTTTTTCATTTTCACAGCAGGGATAATAATAGCAATACCAACTATTTTTCATAAAGATTAAGTCTCGTGAGATATACCTAAGAGTGCCTGGTACATATTAACCAGCAAATGGTCAATTTTATAATCATACTTTATCTTTTAACAACAACAAAATGAAGTAACCTCAATATTAAAAATGCTCAAAATGGAAAACATTTTCTGTGCCTTCTGATGATGAAAAACTTTATTTTTCATTTACCCTTCCATGTCCACATGAGCACATTTAAATTATTAAAAACAGCTACATATGCCATTTATATATACATTTATACCATTACTAGTATGCTAAATATTTCCCTTGCTTTGGCATATTTTTCATTATTAGCATATTTAGAGCTAAAAGTTCTCAGGTGGAAGGTGATGCTTATGGGTAAGTAATTTAAAGCAGTCTGCATATGGAATGGAAGTAAAGCCAGAGAGGGTTGCATTTTGAGTAAAGGAACATCTGCAGTTTGCTACACAGCCACCAAAAGGAAATTGGATCATGTATCAGCTATGTGATTGAATAAGACTTTCATCTTTTAAAGAATTTTTCCTGCCTAAAGTCCACATTCATTTGCTATTTGAAATGAAGCTTGCAGTACATACATTGTGACGGGGAGTTTGGGGCCCTCACCATGTGCTGCTGTTGGCGAACTTAACTGGAACTCAGAAATAATGGTTTTTAAAGCTTCTTCAGGCTCACAGCTTCAGATTGCTTCATTTTCCTAATGTGGACAATCTAGTTAATTCTTGCATGATTCTTTTCAGACTCTAAGTTATTAGTTCTTAGGAATTATAAATCTCTTCATCTTTTATATATTATAAACACTGTACTTTTTTTTTAAGTTGCTTAGTAAGCTAGTTAGAGAGAAGAGACTTGACTTTAGGCACGCAGTTCTCCTTACCCCTGCTGCTCCCACCCCTCAGTTTATATGTACCCACGCCTAGCCCAGTTCCTCTGCACCACGCATGCTGAGCTCAAAGGCTAACACGGGCCAAATAAACAAGGTTTAAGTTTATTTGGGCAACAACAACAAAAAAGCTTCAGTTTTCATAGAAACGTAGGTTTATTTCAATAGAGACATGCTGAATACAAAGGGCTGCAATGAATGAGTCATCATTAACATAAAATAATAGAACATTTTGATAAAAATTAATATTTTTTCTTGAACACTAACTTACTAGACACTGAATAATTGCACAAATTAATAAACGTAACACCAATAAACCTATTTTTTTTGTTCTCTGAAATCCAAATATTTCTTGTTGCGCACACCAAAAAGTCAGTCCGAGACTAGTGACATGGCGATCGGCTGCTAAAATATTCGCTGCTAGTATCAGTGGAGAGAAATGGTGCCTGTGTGTAAGGCGCTAAGGGAAATGAATGCAGCACGATTATAGCAGTCAGTCATGAGCAAACATTGTAGTTCATTATCAATAATTATGTATAACAGGATATTGTAAAAATTAAGTTACGAAGATTTTATTAAACTGTTTCTTACATAGTGTTATATTGGCTGGGTCGCAAAAATATTTGTTGTGGGCCGGGCCTCGAGTTTGACTTGCTTGTTCTGTGCTATCTGAGTCTCTTTTTTTGTCTAGTACTCTGCCATGTACATGTTTATTGCCACGTAGCTGTTGAATACATGGCTGTGTTGAGTTTGTGAAAAAGTAGCACAGAGATGTTCTAGAGCGTAAGACTCTATCTAGTGACTGCTTGCCAAATCCAAAGGACACTGTGGTCATCCGTTTACTGGACCCTGTTAGCCACTCCTTGTTCCTTGGCTTCTGTGGAGCTACATTCATTCTCTTACCAATCTTTCCACCAACTTTCCCACGTTTCCTTCACAATCTTTCAGAATTCCTTTACCTCTTCCTTCCTCTTGAATGTAGGTGTTTGTATTAACCAGTGAGAACCTTTTCTCAACAGGTATAAGCTGGTGATGATATTTATCCACAACCAAAAGGTTAGAATCTGTAAGATAATGGGGGAAGAAGAAGAGTAGGTAAGTGAGCACTGGACACAGGGCAGTTGATTAACCAAAGGAAAAATACAGCTGTTAACCTTTGCCGGGAATCAGAGAAACACAAATGAATATAAAAGTAGGCTATCCATTTTTTAATTATTAATTACTTTAAGATGTTTTAAATGGCTTTTACTAATATGCCTCTTACTTTTACCTTGCTGCCGATAGCATTGTAAATTAGTGATCTGTTTAAAAAACCTTAGAGGGTTTATAGGTACTGAACAGTGATTCGAATTATGGTACTTCTTCTGCAGCAGGTAGTACTAATTTCCTACCATTTCATCCTTTCTATAAGAACTCTGAGTTTGTCCAGGAATAGAACCCTCCCCTCAATCAGGGGTAACTCTTGATTTGTTGAGTCACTGAAGGTAACCCATTTCCTTAAGCTGGTGACTCACTTCTAACCAAGGCGTTATGGAGGATGTCAGCTGTGTTTCTCTCAATTTTTAATAACCAACAGCATCCCTATGAATTTGTTGTGGTGCTGAATACAGTTTGGGAATTGTGGTCCCAACCTACATATAAATAATTAAAATTAAACTTATAACAGAAAATAATAGAAATGACTTAACTGATTTAGTAAACTTTAACAGCTACTTATCTAATCAATTAAATATAGCTCTTATGAAACAAATCTAAGAGAAAGGCAAGGTACAGAATTGTGTATATGCTTTTGTCATCTGTGAGGAAAAAATATGCCCATGAAAAAACTTAGTGAAATCTACCAAAAAGAAATGCTATATGTCAACACACTAGGGTGGCGCTATTATAAAGATACCCCTACCACGCAGGCCCAGCTTAGTCTTCACTCTGTAAATACATTTCTTTCCAATCCATTAACAATTCTCTGTAAATAATTTGCTAGCGTCTTCCTTCATTTATACTCTTCACATCCTTTACCTACTTTCCTTCTCTCTAATTTCTGGCTATTTAATTTGCTTTCTCTTCTTTTATCTAGCTCTCTTGAGCAGTTTATCTCTTCAGTCCTTTAGAAATGGCACATCAAGGCTATCAAAACACACGTATACACGTCTAGGCTGTTTTGTTGGGTTGCAGTAAGCACACCATTTTCATGGACAAATTAATTATACCTGGTGTTCTGTTAAAATATAACTAGTATTAATAACCATACCAGTTACTGGAAACGAGATTTATGTTTTAAGTATGTTGAGAATAGATACCTGTCAAGGGCTAAAACGCAGAAACCTATGGTGAGTTCCATTTCCTTTGTAATGTTTTATAAACTATCAGAAGCAAATCTAGTTCCTGTGAAAATTCCTCATAGGAAAATATGGCGTTATCTTTTTGGTAACAGATACTGAAGCAGATGGGTCAGAGTTAAAAGGAGAAAGCTTGAGACTCAGAGATCATGAAATGGGAGTTCTACCGTCTGGTAAGAGTCGGCATCAGCCAGACCAACCTGGGAATTGATCCTGACCACGTGGTTCAATATACAGCCTTGGGCAACTCTTTCGATTTCTCTGAGGACTGTTTCTCTACTTTAAATTTAGGATAGCCATTTTCCCCCACATAGATTTATTACAATAATTAAATCCATTCATTTGTCAGATGATTATTAATCACCTATATGGATCAAGCATTGTGCTAGGAACATAGTATTCTAAAGTAAAAGATGATAATTGGGCTGCTCTTTAATTTCTGATCCAAATCCTTGCAAATTTTAAAGCATTTAGTTGAAAGGAATTTGATATATAACAAAATATCAGGTACTTATTGGCTGTACTTCAGGGATTTCTTTAGGGAGTCTGCAAAAGTGTGTTCCTTTGGATGTATTACTTTAAATGGTCTACCTGTATTCATTACCTTTCCATGTCAAGCTTACATTTGAGCAAGTTATGTTATATTCTGTTTACTTTGGTAATCCATGTGTTTGTGTTTTTAATATGGTTTATATTTTTATTGTATTTATTATTCATCCTTTCTAACAAAATTGTTATGCCATAATTATCTACTCTTTTTTAAAGAAAAAGAAAGAATAATCTAAGCCAAGAATTTTACTAATGGGCTCTGGCCACTCTGACCAGGTATGGTTTTGTAATATGGTATCAGTATCCTGCCCTTCCTGTTATTTAAATCATGAGTAACAATAGTGGGCAAAGAGTCCCAAAACCCTATTTTTGTGGAAATAGGCACAATCTTTTTAGCAGAGTTTTTAAATGATCTAGAGTCTATGAAATGAATTGCTTAAAAAAGATTAAATTGTATTTATCTGTGAAGCCAATTATTTAAAGGTGCAGTGTGAATAGGATTTTGCTAATGGCATTTCATAGTCCTAACTCTGCTAAACATTATACAAACACTCCAAAGGAAGAACAGTGAATTGAATTTTGTATTCACTTGTAAGTAAAACTTACAAATTATTGTATGTGGTGTTTTGTGTGTGTGTGTGTGTGTGTGTGTGTGTGTGATATTTGAGATAATTTGCTGCCATCTGAAGCAGCCATTCCCATTAACCCCTACTTCTAGAGTTGATGAGGTCCCTTATGTTTCTTCCACCACTAGGTGGAAAGGGAATTCTAAAATTTTAGTGTGAAAGGAATTTTGAGCAGATGTGACAGCTTCTAACACCTGGAGATGGCTGTCGGGCCCAATGAAGAGGTAGTAAACATCAGTCAGAGAAGAGGAGAGATACCTGGCTGGGCCTGTCAGATCCTTTTTTTCCTGGTCTGGTTGACCTACAGCAGATGGACCTAAAGAATTCTTATTTAACGTTTGCTTCGGATTCCAAACTAGTTATACGCTTGTGCAATCTTGTTAACTCTTGTCTCCAGTTGGAGGATAGGGCAAACTAATTTCCTCTCTCTGTCTTTACATGTGTAAGCCCAGGACAAGACTTAAAACATGGTGGAAGCAATAATCTGCCTTTGAGGGGAGCTTCCTCCCCATTTCATTTCCAGTTGTATTTAACTTGCTTCGTTAGAACATATTTCTCCCAGGATGATAACAAGAGAGAATTAGCAGGGCAGTTCCTCATGGCTGTAGAGTATTTATTAGATAACTAGAGTCCCTATGCATGAAATTTGTGCAAGAGTAGGCCTTCCTTCCCCCGGCTGCTGGCACTGGCTTTCCTCTGGCACCTGGGACCCGGGCTTCCCTCCGGCCACTGGCAGGCAACCAGGACCCAGGCTTCGCTCACAGCCCCGACATCAGGAAGGTTGTCCGGTCTAATTAGCATTTTACACTTTTATTATTATAGATAGCTTCATTTTCATGACTACTGGCCGTGTTAAAATGCTTTCTGTCCTTTTTTGTTAAAACCAGAATTGAAAGGGCTAATGAAATGTCAACACAAAGAAACCTAAATGTCAGTAGAATTTACCTAATATCTACCAGGAAGAATACCAGTTGTATAGTTGTATTACAAGAGTCAGGAAGTAGTGATTCCTATTCTTGAAAAGCTTACAAACTAAACAGAACACAAATATGTGAAAAGAACTAACACGGATGGTTTTAGAAGGGTGAGAGGTCACTAGAGGAATTATAGTTAATGTATCTTGCAGGGTGATGTCCACGATTGGACTAGTATCTTGGGAAGTCAGACTAGCAGTACAGGACAGTATGGGCAAAAGCACTGAAGCAGAAAGGAGTTGTCCTGTAACAGGGCTGACAAATTGATTTCTTATAATTAACTGAAGCAGATAACAAGTGAGAAATGAGAAGAGACCTGGCAAATGGGTACTTCTGATGTCTTTGAAGGTTAGCCTAAACTAACAGTGCATTAGATACAAGCTAGGGAACTGCGCCTATTCTGTATTCTGGATTCAGTGTGGCTCCTGTCTCTTGAATTGAGCTGGGTCCATGGGTGGTGTGGAGTCATTGTACGTTGAATAAGGGCCATGACCAGCAATGCAGCATAGAGCAGTGTGTGCATTTTATTAAAATAAAGTTTTCTCTCTGTGTGCATTTTAGTTGAAGAGTATTTGTAGTTTTTTGCAAGGGATATTTTAAGCTCAGATAATTAAGACACCAGAATTTAATTATATATAAGTTAAAAGTGTTTGTGGATCCTGGGTCAATGAAGTTCTCTAGGTAATTAATGAAAATAATGAAATTGAGTACATAACTCAAGAAATACACCAATAGACCTTTTCTAGTTATTGAGTTTACTAATTGTAGACTTCTGAAGCATTGGTTTTTTTCTCTTGACTTACTCACATGTCTATTATATGAAATAGATATGTATTTTTGTGGTTTTATATCCTTTGGGGTGAAAGCATGTTTTCATTAGGGGGAAGATAATATTATTAGAAAGTGACCTTAGTTTCATTATAAAAATATACCAAAAAATAGAAATCTAGCAAACAATTTCATTTTTTTTTTTTGGTAGAAAGAAGTTACTAAAAAAAATTTGGGGGGGAGTAAGATAAGTCTTGTGAGAAATTTTAGGATAAGAAAGCCCCTTCCCCCCATTTTAACTTAACTATCTCAACGTTATTCTGACAGTGAATGTGTTTAGTAGAGTAAAAAGAAATACTAAATAATCAAAGAGAGAAAGAAAGACTGTGGACATTGGTACAGAGCCCCTGAACTGAAGGAGGGTTAGAGAAGGAGGAAAATGTCAGGAAGAGGTCTTGAGGTATTTAATTCTATAGAATTACGGTAAGTATTCAGAGGGGATTTCAGCAGCTTAGACATCTGTTGAATAACAAATATCACTAAATATTTATCATCTGAAGATGATTTTGGGTTATGTAGAGGACAAGTTCAAAAACAGAAACCATGGAGATGCAGTCCTGGTTTTGTTTCATGCAAGAAGGGAAGGAAAACTCATTTGGATTTGATGTGGGTTTAGCATGTACCGTTTATATGTGCTATCTTGGTACTCAAGGTCATTCATGCAGGATATTATATATTCAAATGTTCCAATGGTTTTCAAACTGTGGGTTGTGATCCTCAAGGGTTCTTGAAATCAATTTAGTGAGTTGAAATAGTATTAGGAAAAAAATAGAATAAAAAAGCATAGTGAATGTATTAAGGGAACTGTAATTTAATGAAACTTTTTTCTGCGCTATTAGTACACATGAATGAATAGATAATGTCGGATTGCAAAATATAGTCCTTACTGTGAATCATGGTCAAGAATGTAAAAGAAATAATCAAAATGTCTTTACAAAAAATGAAAAAATATGAGATGCCCTATTTCATGAGTTAAGTTCTGTCTGTCTAGCATGTATGTGGTGAAGCCTGGTTAAGTTTTCTTTAGGAAGATGAGTGGGCAGACATCTTGGGGAAGATGGGTAGTTCTCTGGTGTCACAGAGATGTTTGAGGTCATAGAGTTCTTGTCCTTGGCAAGGGGCCCCTCGCATGGGTCCTCTCAGCTCTTCAAAGCAAATCCTGGTCAACTCATCTGTACTTAGTTCTTAAAAGGGGTCAGAGTCACTGTGTCTAGCAACTGACAGTAAGGTCAAGAAGTAGAATTTACCTAGTTCTTGAAAACAGATATTTTCTCTGCTGGCTCCTATGCTTTTGAAGGAAACCATGCTTTTTTATTTTGTCCTACGGAGAATACTTCAGCGCTTTGGAGGAGCATTGCCTGGTTGTTAGAAAAAGGAGAATTTACCTTAAGTGAGCAAGTTTGAAATAGAGGGCTAAAGGTCATCCTATAAGGTTTGCAGATGATAATAAATTTCTCTCTTAGGGATATGCTTATATAGGGAGAGCAAAAGTAGGTTTACAGTTGTGAGTATATTAAACAGAGTTCATTCTTACATTATTATTTATTAATTATTATTACTTATTTGTTTTACAACTGTAAACATACTTTTACCCAATTGTACATTCAGTGCACAGATTATCTGAAAAATGTAAACTAATACTGAATCCTACATTGGGTAAACATTCATGTAAATTAGTTTTTTGGGCAAGTAATGGTTCAATATTTTATTTAATACTAGAGGCCTGATGCATGAAGATTCATGCAAGAATAGGCCTTCCTCCCCCTGGCTGCCAGCATCACCTTTGCTCCAGCTGGAGCTGCCTTTCCGCCTTCACTCTGGGCCAGAGCTGCCTTTCCACCTTCTTACACTGCTCAAGAGGCGTGTGCAAGCTGCCCACAGGCCCGCCATCTTTGTCGGGTTAATTTGCATACTCGCTCCTGATTGTCTGGTGGGCATCTTGAAGGGACAGTCAATTTACGTCTTTCTCTTTTATTAGTGTAGATAACATTTCAATGTGCCTTGCATTTAATTGACCTTATGTTACTTGATTAAAGCTTTAAATAATTATGTAATGACTGATGTTTGTGATGGAGAAGGATGACAGTTCTGCTTCACTACACATTTTTTATTTTTGTGATTCATTTAACAGTGATTCTTTAATAGATGGAGAGGACTGTATGTATATCTTTCAAAGAAAACTGATACTACTGAAAAGGTATTGGTAAGACCCTTGGACTAATTGAAAAACTACGAATAAGTGCTTGGTGCTGGATAAACTTTAAAAATGTCAGAGCACAGCTGAATGAATTCAGATTTCTTGCTTCCCAAACTAGTTCACTATCCTCCACTCAATATTGTCTTTTTATTTTTGCTGAAATATTGGCCATGTTGAATATTGCCAGAAAACAATTGAGTTTTAAATGTTTCATGTTAGTCAGGTATAGATTTTATTGCCGACTAATGACTGCAGGATGTATCCACTTTGAGCTCAGTTGGAACTTTTGGCCATGATCTTTATTTAACATCAGTCTCCTTGGCAACAAGTAGAAAATTATAAGCAAATAAACAGATGGATTCAGAACTTAAGTGATCATCAGTCCTACGAGTGAGCTGCTGGCCTTCTCTGGGAGGCGTAATATCATTTCCTTAGCTTGTGTGTCTGCCTGCACTCCTCAGCAGGCTGGAGGTCAGACCAGTGCTGCAAACAGGGCCATTTGCCTCCAGGTTCCAGTATCTGCTAACAGGGGCCTCGCCCATATCTCTGCCTCCTCTCCTTTCCTTCTCCTTTCTCCTCTTTTTATTCTCTGTGTGTATGTGCATGTTTAAGCCATACCAGTTCTGCCTGTCATTCTTTTACAAAGAAAAATGAAACCATGTCTCAACTTCACAGAGACAGGTGCTAGAAAAGAGAGAGAAGCAGAGAAAGCATATCAGCAAAGCTATTTATTACATTATCCCAGACACTACTCCAGGTTGTAGTTTCACCCACAGCCTTGCCTCTTATGATGAATTTGGCTGGTGCAGTTCCTGCTGTTGGCTGAGTCATCACACCCCAGTTGGCCTGGCCTGTTAGTCAACATTCATAGCCTTGGAACCACTGTTCCTTTGGAGCAAGATCATTGTTCTTCATCTGTCTTTCTGTGGGGGGAAGTGGTCTGCATGCTCTGGTTGTAATGGGCTCCACAGCATGGTTTTCCTAATTGGGAATCTGCTGGGGCTGAGAACCTAGCCCAGAGGTCACACCATGGTTATTGTCCACATGGTAAGATGACTTGGTGTATGTGAGACTGCAATATCCAAACAAGTCACCTGTTCATTCAGTTTACCAGCTTTATACTGAGTGCTCAGAAACCAGATGATCTGCAAAACTAAATGGATTATTTTGCTTAAGACTTAAAATGAATGGAAATTTAGGTTGGCCTCAAGGGATTCTATGTTTAAATCGTTTCTGTTAACAGTTGTTAATGTTACAAAAATATTGAAGAATAAGTCATGCAAATGATTCTTCTGGTGGTGGGAACTTTGTGATTTTGCCCCCCTCCTTGTTTTCTAATGACCCTCAATATCTTATATAATAAAAGGCTAATATGCAAATCAACTCAACAGCCCAATAACCGGTCGCTATGATGTGCACTGACCACCAGGGGGCAGACGCTTAACGCAACAGCTGCCCCCTGTGGGAGAGCACTGCTCAGCCTGAGCTGGGCTCACAACTGGCGAGTGCAGCAGGCGGTGGCAGGAGGCTCTCCCACCTCCATGGCAGGGCTAAGGATGTCTAACTTCTGGCTACTACAACTTTTTTTTCTTTTCTATTTGCATAGAGAATTTTTTTCCATCCCTTCACTGTCATCCTGTCTTGTTCTGAGGTGGGTCTCTTGTAGACAGCATATAGTTGGATCATGGTTTTGTATCCATTCAGCTACTCTATGTCTTTTAATTGCAGCATTTAATCCATTTACATTTAAGATTACTATTGATAGGTATTTGTTTATTGCCATTTTAATTCTGTGTCTAGGTTTCTCTATTTCTTCTTCTCAGTATAGTAGTTCTTTTAGCATTTCTTGTAATGCTGGCTTGGTGGTGATGAACTCCTTTAGCCTTTTTTTGTGTGTGTGTCTGAAAAGCTCTTTATATGACAGTCTATTTTGAATGAAAGCCTTACTGGAAGTAGTAATCGTGGTTTCAGATCCTTGCTTTCCATTACCTTGAGTACTTCATGCCATTCTCTTCTCGCCTGTAGTTTCTGATGAGAAATTACATGTCAGTCTTATGTGAACTCCTTTGTAGGTAACAGTTTGCTTTTCTCTTGCTGCATTTAAGATTCTCTGTCTTTAATTTGTAGCATTTTAATTAAAATGTGTCTGGGTGTGGGCCTGTTTGGGTTCTTCTTGTTTGGGGTTCTCTATGCCTCTTACTGTAAACTGATAGGATTCCTCTTGACCTGCCCTCAGGCAATCGTCTACAGATATGTATGGCAAGAGTTTTTCCCAACATGGTAGGGTAACTGTTTCTGCCTGGAGGCTAATTGTTATTCTCAGTTTAGTAAGGGACAAGGTGTTTTCTCCAGGCAGTGTGGCCTGTTTAGCAATTGTCTATGTGAGAAAGATTACCCCTGCAGCATAAGGGAATGGCTCAGCAGAGGGGTGTCTTCCTTCTGAGCTCTAACCCCAGAGGCTTCAATCCTGGCTTCTGCTCACACAGCTCTTGTCCACTGCTGTTCCTATGAGCACAAGTTAGGTGGCCCCACAGGGAATTTTATGCATTGGCCCTTTAAGAGAGTGCCTGAATTTCCTGCTGTCTCTCCCTGGCAGACAGCTACCCTGCTGCTGTTCACAGCCAGGTATTATGTGGATACCCTTCTCAGTTCAGGTGCTGATGGGCCCAGCTTGGGAATTAGAACCCAGAGTTCTCAGTGGCAACCTCCCACAGCTGAGATATCTTTCTGGAACTTCAGCTGCCAGCCAGCCCTTTTGCACCTCTGTTCCTCCTACCAGTCTCTATGTGGTCTCCAGTTTTGGTCCTTAGTTATCAAGGTTCTCTCCAGCGAGTCTTCTGTTGATTATTCATTAAGATTTTCTCTATTTTAGTTGTATTTCCAGTTTGGACCAGGGAGCGTGTCCATGCCAAAAAGTAGTACTTTTAAAAGCACTTCTGAAATGAGTTACTTGTGTCATCTGATCCAAAGCAGGCTCCACTGGATGTGTGGGATCTCTGCTCTCCATGCCTGGTGCCAGCATTAGGAACCTCAGTGACACGTTTTACACTGTTGGGCAGCAAAAGTCTTGGGAAGCACATTACTGGGGACTCTTGGCCCTGAGCTTCGGAACCCACTCTAGTCCCTCCAGCCATTGCTTATTTTTTCCTTTTTGTTTGTTGAGAGTAGAGACTACTATCTTGCCTTGGGCTGACCCTCTCATACTGTAGAAAAAAGTGCAGAGTTTGCTTTTTATTGACTGATAATCCATAAGTAGAGATATTTTACAGAGCAATGCCAGAAGTTTTTTTCAATTGGCATTTTATTGAGATTCACTTTTCCCCTCCTCTCATTATACAATGGTGGAGAGAGATGAAAACTGTGTAAGTCATTAATATTTGTTAAATATCAAGACTCGGGGTTTATAAAGACTTAAAAGTTCCCCGATTAGTAAGTTTGTCATTGGAATTTCAAATCAGATTACTTTGGCCTAATATACACAGCAGTAGTTTTCTGCTTGGGGAAGTTTGCAGTGCTGTGGATTGCGTAGTTACGTTTTCCATCTGTGCGCCATGATCTCCTTCCTTAAGCACACTGTAGGAGAGGAGTTAAAACACGTCATGGTTTTGACATGCTCTCGACCAGGTCATCTTTTGCTCTCTGATCAGCTTGGCAGCTGAGCTCTCTTTAGGAGAAAGTCAGCTGTCGTACATTTGACCTCTGCAGTATGCATGGCAGGTAAACCTTGTGTATCAAGGCTGTCTGGGTGGTGATGAGTGCAGAGCGCACCTCTAACCGAGGATGGCCTCCTTCGACTGGAATTTAATTATGGCTGGAAAGCCAGTGCTGCTTTCTCACAATGAGATTTTTAGTCGGAAACATTGAATATGAACATCAAAGCTTGAGTTCCCTTCCTGTCAAGGACTGTCAGAATGTCATATGTTTTTGGTTAAGCCTCATGCAAATAATGATGCAGGCCATGTCAAATAAATTGGAAAGTTTGAATTGCATTTTTTCCTTGAAGTGGGCTGCTTAAATAATAGTTTGCTTTTATTTTTTTTCTCTCTCTCTCTTCCTCCCTCTTTCTCTCTCTCTTTCCCCCCTTTCTGTCTCTCTCTCTCCTCTCTCTCTCTCTCTTTCTAGTTTTGAAGTAGCAGGCCTCAGTACATTTGAAGGTAATAAAAAGGTGGATGTAATTTCTCTCTGTCTCCTCTCTTTATGTTTGCCTGCCTCTCCTCCATCTGCCATATATAGTCAAGGCAGCATTTATTTTGAAGACATATCAAATTCCACAAGTTATTCTCACTATTATACAAGTACGAGAGGTTTGGTGTATGAGATTCAAGAGGCTGTAGACCCGCCTTCTGAGCAGCTGGTCCCTTGTCCTGAGCACTTGCCTCTTCAGGGGACCCAGTCCGGGCCAGGCCCAGGGACAGTGCACTGAGAGGCGGTGCAGTAGGCCTCAGTCCCACCTCCCAGCCTCCAGGGTCAGCCCTGTGAGCCCAGTGCAGCCTGTGGGTGTCTGGCAGAGGCAGCAGGGAGTGTGGAGGAGGATCCTGGTGTGAGGAGGCGATGACCATAGCCTGGGGTCCTGCCTGTCGGCCCTGGGTTCACAG
The DNA here is from genome assembly GCA_004026665.1 of Murina feae. Taxonomy (NCBI): domain Eukaryota; kingdom Metazoa; phylum Chordata; class Mammalia; order Chiroptera; family Vespertilionidae; genus Murina; species Murina feae. The sequence goes on along the minus strand of PVJC01000285.1, from coordinate 117,705 downwards.
TGGGAGCAGCCACTCATCCCAGTCTTGCATTGAGTGTCTGCCTTCTGGTGGTCAGTGTGCATCATAGCGACTGGTTGACCGGTCATTCTGCCGTTGGGTCGCTGGGCTTTTATTATATAGGATAATGACTCTGTAAATATTAGCTGTATTTAGTAGTTTTAATAGGATAATGCATGTGAAGAACAAAATTATAAGATAACACTTCAATAGTCAATATTTAAAACGGTCATTGAGGCCAATTTCATGAACTGTTAAACTCGTGGAAAGTTACTGGGGTCTGTGGGATTAATTTTAAGAATCTAGCATTAGTCCTTAAGTAAGGTCTATTAAATATTATTACCTGTTTAGTTTTATAAGAATTTTGATCATGATTGGAGTATCCTGTAGAGTTTTGTTATGCTCTAAACAAGAAAGCTTAAGTTTCAGAAAAACAACAAATAGTTTATCACCCGTTTAAAGAAGATGAAATAGATTTCCTAATAGTATATAAATAAAATTGTCTGCTTTCAATAAATACTTCTCAGATATGTTGCCAAAATTGAATCAGTGGGTAAAATATAGTTTTGCTTTAATTCTTTCCTGCTATCTCTCTCTCTCTCTTGGTGGTGTGTATTGGAAGAATTCACAAAGTGTTTGGCCCCATTTTCCACAAAAAAAGGAAGATCACACAGCATGATGCCAACTTGGTGCCAGTGAAAGGCAGAGTCTTGCTATTCAAAGTGGGGTCCATGGACCACCAGCATCAGTTCACCTGGCAGCTTCCATTTAATGCTTTGTGCTCATCAGGATCTGTGACAGGCCTACAGAATCAGAATCTGCATGTAGCAAGATCCCCCAGGGGGTTCAGGTGCACATTTCAAGTTTGAGAAGCGGTTGTGCTATGGGAGAGCATGGTGAGGACAATAAATAGTTCCCAAGTGGCTGTGCAGTGCCAAAGGGAAGTTTGATTTTGCATACTTGTAATAGACTGTGCATCATGGCTATACCCATTGTTTATTTTTGCTTTTTCTCACACACAGGTGTTTCTGTCATAATGAGCCACGTATTTCTGAAAAAGGTTACCTTCTTCAGATACTGCACATAAACACACACAAGCAAATATATATATATATCCAAACACCAGTTTTGATAAAAAGACCCACACAGTGAAAATGCCATTCGTTTGTACCTGGCACCAGGAGATCCCATGCAGCCTGAAGCTCCAGGGCCCTGGCATCCCTCAGAAAAGTCTCCACGGTGTTGACTTTTTAATTATTTTGTTTTTAATGTAAATACTCAGGGTTTGCATGTGCAGCTAACCCAAATGGCAGAAAACTATGGGAAGTGTAGTGAATGCTGAATCCATTAAGTCAGCATGGATTTTCAGCTCTTACCCACATACATAAGACACTTTTGAATGGTGAAAAGGCTTATCCCTGATGGCTTCATAATGTCAGCATGTTGGAGAAAAACATCACATGTGAACCACTGTGACTTTCATGTCTACTGATGAATGACTCAGCTCACATTACAGAGAGACAGTTTTGGAGAATAGACTAAAGTTTTCAGTTCCCTAATTTTCGCAGGTTTCTAAGTATGCTGTGAAACCAAAGATAGAAACTTTTCACTTGACGCATTGAGCTCATGAGTATAAAGATAAAGAGGCAGTTGGCTCACAGTGATGAAGGAGACAGAATTGAAATGGGGAAGTGCATATTAAGGACAGTGTGAAATTCCTTTTTAAAAAAGCCAGTGGACTTGAAACGTTCCTCCTGATCACCTCGGGCCCGTCTCCTCCCTGTGAGGTGAAGAGTTAGACCTGCCAAACAAGCTCTCATTTCCCATCTGAATTTCTCTCGTAAATATATATATATTTATGATTCCTTTCATTTGATGTATTCTGAGTTTAATGCTAAGCCAGTGTCAGTTCAAAGGAATTTCTGCCCCTTCCACTTCAGTTTCTCTTAGTGAGTGGAATCTCCCTTTCTGTGGCCTGTTTCTCAAGAGGCTTGCTACTCGCTGGAAGAGGAAATGCCCCCAAATGACTCTAATAGCCAAGTCACTCTACATCATGTTCTCTCTTACTGCTTATTTGGGAAGTGATGTGCATGAATTCCAGTGGTTCAGGGTTTTTAAGGGTCAGGAACTGGAAAAAGTCAGTGATATGACAATATTTTACTTACACTACTTACGTGTTGTTTGAAATACTGTTGAGGAATACTATGGAAAAGCCAGACATACAGTGCTCAGAAATAAAAACAGTGAAGGAGAAGTAGGAAGGAGGGGCTGGGTTTCAGACCTGTGACTTATTTTTCAGAAAAGCCACGGCCCTACTGTTTCTACTGAGAACCATGTAGAGAGGGGCAGTGGGAGAGGAGGCACTGCGGTCAACCCATAGATAGTTTTTTTGAAACCTGAAGCCTCGGTGGGCTTGAGAAAGGAGTTAGGGATAGGGAACTCTCACCATTTTGTGGACCTGTGTGAGCTTTTCTTGTTCTTGTACTTCTCCATTTTCCGCAGTCACCTCATAATTTCCTCCCGTGGATCCATGCCGGGGGCTTCCAGAGCATCACTTGAGGATGGCTCTGGAGAGAGGGAAAACTTGGTGGAAATTCCCCACTCTGCCTCCCGGGAACAAACCTGAGTTGAGAAATCATGGAGCTCTGGGTGCACAGAGAATGCCAGGCGGACAGGTCATGGAGTTGTTACCATTTTATGAAATGCGACAAACTGGACTGGCTTGTAGACAGCTTGGAGCCTGGCTGGATGTGTTTTTCTGAAAACTTCTTTTCTCTTTCTCAGTTGATTAAAAAACCGCAAAACCCCACCAGGCCTGTGTGGCTCAGAGGTTGAGCATCGAGCTATGAACCAGGAGGTCGCAGTTTGATTTCCACGCAGGGCACATGCCTGGGTTGCTGGCTCGATCCCCAGTCGGGGGCGTGCAGGAGGCAGCCGATCAATGATTCTCTCTCATCGATGTTTCTCTCTCTTCTTTTTCCATCCTCTCTGAAATCAATAAAAATGTATTTCTCACACACACACACACACACACACACACACACACACACACACACCCCAACAAACTAGTAGCACCTTTTGTAGGAAATAGGATGATTTTAAACACTTAGGCTTGGGGAGTACAGGTTAATTTCTCTTAAAGGGTCTTGATGTTTTATTTTATAATACGCCATGCAAGTTGTCTTTTTTTTAAATGAAAAGCATTGAAATTTGACATGTATGTCAAATCGACATGTATAAACAGGTTTCTGTTGAAACAAAAAAAGGGCTAGGGACCCACAGTTATTCTGCTTTCACCCTACCTTTGATCAAGCCTTTACGCACAACTTCCTGACTCAAGGACACACCAGAGATGGAGGAGTAAGTTCAGCATCACTCTGAAGAAGCACGCAACCAAAATCAGAAGTTGGGGCACCCTGCAAAACCACTGAGCCAGTGTAGTCAATAAGTCAGTGACTTGGGAAAAGAGGAAATAAAAGGACCAGAGAACTATTCTTCATTGAAAGGGACTTAAGAGACTTGAAACATAAGTAAGTGCAATGAGTAGATTCTACTAGGATCCCTATTTGTAAAGAAACAGAAAACAAATTTGAAAGGTAACAAATGGGAAATTTGAATGTACATTGACTTTTGATATTAAAGAATTATTAATTTTGTTACAAATAATAATAGCCTTCTGGTACTGTAAGAATGTCTCCCCTCCCTGTTCCCTTCCCTAGATGGGTACATATGAGGGAAGTCCTTTAATCTCTCTCAGGGTCAGTTTCTACACCTACAAAATGAAGATGATTATGGTGGAGGATTTTGTAGGGTTGATGAATAAGATAGATTAGCAGAGTCTGGTCAGGGATTATGTTTTGCTAGTATTATTGCTATAATTATTGCTATTGCTGTATGAGTTTCATGCATCATTTTAATTCTAACCCTACCTTGCCCTTTAAAACTTTTATGTTTCCCTTTGTTTTTCATTTCAGTGTCTTGTCAGTCAACATTGATGGTTATCCTAGGTGGCCTGTTCCATGAGCCTTAAGACATCTTGGTCCATCTTAGCCCATCTTGGTCCTGGTCACCTTTTTCTCTGTGTGCCGAGTTCTATACCAGGCCCAACGACTACCTTGAGTAGATGCTTAATTATTTGTTTAATGAATTAACTCCACTCTGTAACACTTACAGCAGAAAAATTAATCTTTATTGAAACACTTCTTAGTGGTACTAAATGGTAACCGACTTATGTTGGCTGACCTGCTGGGAGAGCATCTGAAAGGGGCCCCTCCTCTGGCTCTGTACTTGTGGTCTGGATTTCTCATAGAAGTGTTTCCCTCACCGACTTGTTGCCCACAAGCAGGCCCCTTCTTCCCTCTTCCTTAGAAAGTCCTCTGTGGCCATTTCTTTCTCATCACATGGTAACTTCTTTATAAGATGAGAAAGAAATACTAGAATCCCTTACAGTGTGTTGCACATAGTAGGCAGTTGCTAGATGTCAAAAGAAGATTCTATTTTTGTACCTCAAATGTTTTTGGGTATTTTGATGAGGAGTGGGGGAATTGGAAGAATATTCAATGTAAGAAATGATTTTTTTAAAGTAAATAGAGAAACAGTTGTAGATATATTATAGAAGCCTATGATTTATAGATGCCAAATATTGATTTGGTTATAAAGATTATAATGCTTCAGAGGTAACTATTTTCCTATGTTCTTTATCTTGAATATTAATAATTGGGGGTGGGTGGGAGAGAGACATTTCTTTAATGATAGTTTGTCATTCAAATGTGGAAAGAACGGCCCTGGCTGGTTGCTACGTCGTTAGAGCGATGGCTCCTGCGTTTGATTTCTGGTCCAGGGCCCATACCTACCTTGGTTGTAGGCTCCATCCCTGGCCCCTGCTGGGACATGTGCAGAGGCAAGCAATTGATTTTCTCTCTCACATTGATGTTTCTCTCTCTCTCTCTCTCTCTCTCTCTCTCTCTCTCTCTCTCCCTCTCCCTCTCCCTCTCCACTCCTCCTCTCTCCCCTACACTCTCTCTAAAATAATCAATAGAAAAAAATATTCTTGGGTGAGGATTAGGGGAAAAAAAGTGGAAAGAACTGAAATTCATTGAAATAACCAGGAAAATCTAGATGCTGATATTTCAGATGTGGTCTGTTCAAAACCTCACAGTACTGTGATTAATGAGGTAGATGCTTAAGTTTTAATCTAACAGCTAAGTGCCATCTTTGTTTTAGGTTTTAAAGGATATCCTTGTAAAGGATTTAATATTAGGCTAAAGACTTAAATGTAACTCAATAATTCTAACAGTTGTGTTTTTTTCCTCATTTCTCAGTTGAATCGGAACATTGTGCATTGATATTTTACCTATTGTTCATAAGAAGAGGTTATGATTTTTATCAGTGAGAGTAATGTGTATGAAAGCTGGCAAACAATATATTCCCTATATAAAGTGATAAAGTATGTTGCAGAATTCTACTGACTACTAACTACTAAAGATAAGAGTAGAAATGTTATGGTACAAATAAAGTGAACATCTGAAAGTTATTTATTATTACATTTCAGGTTTGAACATTTTGTTTTCTTTTCATTTAAGAAGTGGATGAGTGGGTGGGGGAACCCTGCCTGTTGCAGTCAATGCCGAGATCAGTTCTCTAAATTTTGTCTGACTCTTGAATTTAGTAACAAGCATAGAGGTAATGAGGAGACAACTCTCATTGGTAAATCTGTAGTTTTAAAGGAAGTATGCACTTCTGAACTTAAGAAAAAGCTGTTTGTTAAGACCCAGTTGGAGATCTTTTTGAAAAGCGTTTATATAATTTTCTAAAATGCCAAAATTAAGATGAGGAAACACAAAATAAAAATGGCAATGACTTTTTTCTCTCAAGTTGGATTATCTTAGAGTCCTCTTTTTAAAAAAAGAGGTAGCTTTCTAGCAAACTAATGCACCAATTAAATTGATATAAACAGTTAAGAAAAAAGAGGTAGCTTTTATTGTATAATTTTAAATCTCTTACTGGGTTATGTTTTGTCTGTGAATTTTAGCAAAGCAATTAAAAAATGAGGAACTAAAATGCTCTTGGGTTTTATGTCAAATCCAGGATATGTTCACCTCCTTCTTAAACAATCCTGTTTTAACATGAAGAACTCTAGATTTAAAAGTTTGGAATCCTAAGAAATACATTTCTATGACTTAAATATAACTTCAAATTGCATTTTTCCCCCTGAGAAGGATAAAATAGATATATTTTGATTGTTTTCTTTCCTAATTAAGTTTAATTTGTGTGATGGACTTTAATAAAAATACTGTAACTTAATTCAATTTACTAAAGCTGTAAGGATTAAATATTTTGCACAGCAAAGTATGCTATACAGGTTTTTTAAACTACTTCTAGAGCTGTTAAATAAAGACTTAAAAAGTGTAATTAATAAAGATTTAGAAAGTATAGCTAGTGTATAGTCTGAGCGAGTATATACTGAGTTCCCCTGCACCCCCTCATCTTATAAGCCCCTCTTCTCTTGTTCCATTTTGTAAATGTGAGTTGCTTGTGGCTTATGCACTGAAAGTGCCGCCAGGAAGGAGAGTGAGCAAGACTTCTTTTCCCACGACCCTCACTCTGATGTTGTTCTAACGGTTCCCTACTTAGAAATGCCTTGATAACCACATTCATTCCTGACACACCCCACCCCCAACACACAAGCAGCTGCTAGTGCATTTGACCCGTAGTCCAGCTGCAGCCTTGGAAAACACTGGTGGTGAAGGCTTTTACCTAGAGCAGTGACTATCTGTGAAAAGATTTTGTGTGTGATGGTGTCATCCTGAAAGCTAAAACTTGATTTCTGTTGTGTTTTTCTCCTAATTTTGGACTAACTAAAGCTAGGACATATATGTGTATGTTCATTCTTTTTGTGTGCTTTTTGGAACTTTTCCTGTGACAATGAAATCTAAATTACAAAAAAATACTTTAGATTACCTTGTCCCATGATTTTATCTTTTTATCTTGAATATTTATTATTATTATTATTAGTAGTAGTAGTAATTTATTTTTGTTCGTCCTCACCAGAGGAGGATAAATTTTTTACACACACACACACACACACACACACACACACACTAGTGGCCAGGTGCATGAATTTGTGCACATTGAAAATAAATTAATTAGAAGAAATATTTTAATATCGCTATTCATCCTTTATATATAATAGAAGTGTCAACCAGATTCACAATTGACAATGACAGATTGAAACACACGTGCGATTGGCACCAGCGAGAGCTTTATATGCACTGTGCATGCATGAGTCAACTTAGCCCTTTATCCGATCTAATAAAAGAATAATATGCACATTAACCGTCACTCCAAGACAAAGATGCCCACGTCCATAGCCACAAGATGGCAGTGCCCAGTCCCCTCACCCCAGCCATGTCCGCTGCCACCCGTGTATGATCATCAGCCGCCTGGCGTGAAGCGCCCGCCCCTGGTCCACCTCCCGGCTCCACGCTGGGTGTGTCCGCTCAGCAGCAGGGGCCCGCCAGGTGTGTGCGATCTTGGGCCGCCCAGTGTACGAACCCTGAAGGGGCTGTGGGCAGCCTGAAAACGGCCCTCAGCCCCTCACCCCCTCACCCAGGCTGGCCACATCCCATGGGGTGAGGGTTTCCACTGGGGGGCTTGGCCAGCCTGCAAACAGCCATCAGCCCCTCACCCGGACTGGCCAGGCACACCAGCAGGTGGACATCCCCCGAGGGGTCCCAAACAGAGAGGGCACAGGCCAGGCTGAGGGACGTCCCTGAGTGCACAAATTTTTGTGCACCTGGCCCTTGGTATATATATAAAATAAACTTGCTTAATTAGGCCTGATTTCAGTTGTAGCTAAACTTGTTTCCAGTCCAGTAAACCCAAACTTCTCTTTCAGATAATTGTCAGCAACACAGCAGATTATTATTATATATCACACAAGGAGAACAAAGAGTAAAATATTTAATTGTAGCAGTGTTTGACTATGTTCTGCGCAGTGAGGAAACCTCAAGTCTTTTTTAAGGTCCACCATTTCTTACTTCTGTTCAGCCGGGTCAAGTTTCTAAACTTTCTAAACCTCCATTTTCCAGCTAATGAAAAGAAAATAGGATTCCATCGAGTCTCCTATCTACCTACGCCAGGACTTCTGTGAGGATCAAATGAGATGAGGCATGGAAAAACGCTTCACAGATTTTTGTTTAAAGTGTGAAATGTTCGCACCTGGCTATAAAGCAAGTCGTGTTCCTGAGCTGAAGAAACTGTAAGGAGTCTAGTGGCTAGGGAGAAGCCAGGTGTTGCTACGTGATGTCAGTACCCAGTGCCCACAGTGACTGTTTCTGGGCTGGTCTGTGCTGTGGGCCACATTTTGTGCCATGGGGTCTCGGCAGCATTGGCTGTGATTTAGTGGGGTGTCGCTCTGGGGTGGTAGCGGGGCCTGTGTCCCACTTGGGGGAAACCGAGTGTTGCTTTGTGAGTGCTGGGTCCATGGTGCTGTTTCTCTGTGCGCATCATGGCAGCTCCTGTGTTGAGCGTCTGCCCCCTGATGATTAGTGCGCACCGTAGTGACCCATTGGGTGGTCAGACACTTAGCATATTAGTCTTTTATATACATACACATATACATATACATATACATATACATATACATATACATACACACACATATATATACACATATACATAAATACATACACATATACATATTTCTTTTTTTTACACATATACATATATACATATACATATACATATACATATACATACACATATATATATTTCTTTTTTTTTTAAGAGAGAGAGGAAGGGAGGGAGGGAGAGGGAGAGACATCAATTGGTTGCCTTCTGTATGCTCCCTGACCAGAGTGGGGATTGAACCCACAACCCAAGTACATGCCCTTGACTGGGAATCAAACCTGCGACCCTTTGGTGCGTGTGCATGGGTCATTGCTATAACCACTGAGCACACTGGCCAGGGCTTGAATATGAAATTTTTAAAAGACCAGGTTATGCCAGTCACCATCCATCCTCACTCCCTTTCATTCTTACATGGTGCACCCTACTTTCCTTTGGGACAGAGTGGGAGAGGAACATATTAATAAACCATGGGGCCCTGAATTTCTCTACTTTTCCCACCACCATTGTGAAGTAAGCAGTGGCATCTTTTTCCTAGAGAGAAAATTTAGACTGTGAGAAAGAGTTTAAGAAACTGGCTCAAGGTAACACAGCGCTAGTCAGTCATGGAACTAGGATTTAAGCCCATCTCTTCTATGCTACTTAATGATAATTCTGTTCAAGAGGTGAACATTATCCTGAGCTATAAGTTATGGCGGGGAGAGAGGGTGAAGAATGGTGAGTGGGGAGGAAAAGTGCCTAGGAGGCAGAGTTCGTGATAAAATAAGTATAAATAAAATTTAAGCTGGTTAATTTGGAAGACTTTAAAATATTATTTCTCACCGAATTGGTAAGATTCCTGGAGCACTTCACCACATGTATAAATATATGTTTTCATTAGTCATTGTAAGCAAGGGCACTAGTAGATTATGGGGGAGCATGAAAGAACTATTCCTCAATTTGGAAATGAAATATCGAGCACTAACCTAGTAATCAGACATATTAAAGAACTTGAGTAGGGAAGGAAAAAGCTTTAAATAAAAGATCTTTCATGTAACAAGTGCTAACTGTGATTTTAAAAAAGTGCAGTCTGTCAAGCATGGCCTCATTTCCTCTGAGAAAGAAACCGATACTTAAGCAGCTTTGAGTTTAGGCTATGTTCATCTTTATGCCAATTTCTCACTAGCTCTCTTCTCCTTGGCTGAGTTCTAATCCATACTTGTAGGCAATTAACTGTGAAAACACTAGTCTTTGATTGCCTGATTCAGGTTAGCTTCTTATTGCTTAACAGTGAAATGCATAACTGGGAAACATTGATTTATTGTCAGATATATAAAAAATGTGATTGTTTCCGTTGATGACCTTTTAGTTCCGTCATATTACTTTCCATAAAGGAGAGGAGAGGAAACACATTGCATTCTACACACCTGTTCCTCTGTCCCCATATGACTATTTACTGTAGAGCTCCATCCTGCCTATTGCAAGCCAACATTTAAGTTATTTTAAAATGTGTTCCATAATCTGATATTCTATAATATGTTTTTGTTTTCATTTAATGATAGCAATAAAACAGTGCTCTGCTTAAGCTATGATTCCCACTGGAGATACACATATTCTATTTTAAGAAGGCCACTATTAGAGGGTCTTACTTTATGCTTTTAGTTTCATTCATCTGTTTATGCAAACTAATAAAGGCCTTCTATGTACCAGACCCAGATCTGTTTGTTGAACAGTGATAAAAATAGGCAAAAATTGGTGTGTTCATAGAAATTATATTCTAACTAGTGGCCCGGTGCACAAAATTCATGCATGGAGAGGTGGGGGTTTCCTCAGCCCAGTCTGCACCCTCTTCAATTAGGGACATCCCTCTCACAATCTGAGACCGCTGGCTCCTAACTGCTCACCTGCCTACCTGCCTGATTGCTCCTAACCCCTCTGCCTGCCTGCCTGATCGCCCCTAACTGCCTTCCCCTGCCAGCCTGTTTGCTTCCAACTGCCTTCCCCTGCCAGCCTGATCTCCCCTAACTGCTTTTGCCTGCCTGATTGCCCCTAAATGCCCTCCCCTGCTGACCTGATCTCGCCCTCAACTGCTCTCCCCTGCTGGTCTGATCACTCCTAACTGCCCTCCTCTGATGGCCTGATCTCACCCCCAACTGCCCTCTCCTGCTGGCTAATTTGGCTCTGATTGGTCAGTTTCTATGCCAGTCAGCATCAAAAGCTTTCCCTTCTAGGCAGCCATTGGCTCCTCACAGTTGACCCACATTTGGTTCTGATTGGTCGGTTTCTATGCCAGTCAGTGTCTCTGGGCCTATCCTGACCCGATCGGGGGAGCGAGGCTACTTAACAGCCCCTGTGGAGGCCCAGAGAGAAATGGAGGCATGGCTGCTGGTGAAGCCCAGAGAGAAAAAGAAAGACAACAGCGGATCAGACTTTGCCTCTCTCTTCGGGCCTCTCTCCAGGCCTGATCTGCAGACCCCTTGGCAGTCAGTCAGTGCTGGGTCACCACACCCGAGTGCTGGGTCACACTGACTGCAGGACTGATTTCTGGTGTTTGGTCGAGCCTTCAGTCAGTCATTACAGACCCTGGGTTTTTATATATAAGGATTGGCAGAAAGAAAATGAGTAAGGTGTCATAGGGTCAGTTGGTTATCATGCTACTGAGAAAGATGAATGAGGGAAATAATGGGTGAGAGAGAGAGAGAGAGAGAGATAAATCTCAGGGGCTGCTATGGTTTTGAATACTTGCCTGGGAAGAGCTTACTAATATGGTGACATTTGAAGACTTGAAGGGACTGAGGGAGTGAGGCTATAGTTAGATAATTCAAGTACCAATTTCTAATTAACTTGAGGGAAAAGCATTTCATTTTGAGTGAATTCTCATTTATTTTAGTGCTTTTTTAACTGGTGGGTATATTATCAGCATTCACTTTGCACTGCCTTTGAGTAATCTGGAGTTAATCCAAATTAGGAGGTTTAATAAATTGACAAATTCTCCTCATATCTAATTGATTGGGTTTAGAGAATGTACTGTCTTCAATGTCTTTAATTCTGCGAAGTTTTTCATTGTTCTCTAGCAGTCAAGTTGTCTGACATTCCAAATTCACCTCGATGTCTCACTTTCTCAAGTGTCTAGATGGTAGGAAGTGGGGTCTTTGTAGACAGAGCCATGTAGGAATTGCATATTGAGTAAATGAACTTATGTGGGAAAGTTTTGGTAAAAGGAACTACTTCGTTATATTTAAATAAACTCATTAATTTGTACTTAGGATTTGTTGCAGTTGCAACTGATACAGAGCTAAAATTTACCCTTGCTTGAGCAAACTATTCTCTACAGGTAGTGCAAGTTTATAGCACAAAGCTTTCTTTGCAGATGATAGTCAAGATATTTAGGAAGAAAATTTCTCAAGCCTTTTTAGAAACTAGCATTTATATGTAAGTGGTATGCTGATTGCATATCAGGTTTACTAGTATCCTATATAATAAAGAGGGAATATGCAAATTGACCATCACTCGGTCAATTTGCACCCACAGCTAAGGCTAAGTTCCCATAATGAGCCTTAAGGAGCAATCAGCAGGGACCTGAGGCTGCGCGCCCACCCACCTCCTGCATGGGGCTTGACAGGGGACCTCAGGTTGTGCCTTCCACCCACAGGGCTTGACAGGAGGCCTCAGGTTGCTCCCTGCGCCCTGGCACCAGGCCAGAGGAACTCAGGCTGCACTCTCTTCCCTGATGCCAGGCCGGGGGACCTCAGGCCATGCCCCCCACCCCAGCACCAGGCCAGGGGACCTCAGGCTGTGCCTCCTGCCCTGGCGCCAGGCTGGGGGATCACAGGCCACTCCCTCCTCCCAGAAGGGCTTTATGGGGGACCTCAGGCCATGCCCCCCGCCCTGGCACCCAGGGGACCTGAGGCTGCACCCCCCCACTTGGCAGGGCTTGACAGGGTGGGACCAGCCAGGTCTGGATCTAGCCCAATGAAGGGGGGCCATCCAGGTTTGGGTCTTGAGCGATTTTGAGGTGCACGTGGGTGGTTGAAGACTTGACTCTGGGTTCCATGGTGCACCCCAGACTCTGACAGGAGGAAGATTTTCATATACGTTTTACTAATTTTCTTTAATCTCTGACACTTCTATTATAGAGAAAGGGCAAATAGCAATATTGAAATATTTCCTCTAATTAATCCCCCTTTTAATGTGCACGAATTTTGTGCACTGGGCCACTAGTTACTCAATAAAGCTGAAAACCCAAGGGCTTTTATTTGGTCAAGACTTCTTTACTCCCTTGATTCAAGGGGCTGTGATTAAAGAAATGCATTATTTCATTAATCTAATAATTTAGATGTTAATTCTGATATCCAATGTAACTTTTTGTAATGTTGCTGTTGTATTAGGTATTAGTCACTCAATAGGCATGATTTCTAGGGATTCTCATAGAGAAGTCTAGATATACCCTTCACTGTTCTGACGTAACCTAAGTTATTAAATTAATTAGCTAAGATAGTACTTCGCCCCACACCTAGAACACAGGCCTGTGGCAACTAGTGCACAGATTATTTCATTTGTCATAAAAGTCACTGACCTTGAATCAGTGGCTGGCTCCTGACACTGCACAATATCAGGACTGAATAGGAATCTTGGATATTAGAGGATTTTCTATACTTAAAAAGTTATGATCAAGGGAGCCTGTGGAGCAAACAATACACAGTTTCATTTCTCAGTTGTGTATCTCTTCTCATGAATCTTCATCTTGAAAATACAGAAGACTCCAGTACCTTGTTCATTATCTGGGGAGCCCTTGCCTAGGACCCCACTGTTGGGGCATCTCTAGGGGACTCGGGTGGCTTACATAAGCATCCAGCTGTGGGTAGCTCCATGGGGCTCTTGTTTTACACTGAGAGCCTGTGCCAGAAACTTCTCCAGGGGACTGGGTGGTGTGAAGACTTCAGGCCATTTGGATGCTCAAGAATGAGAAGCTAAGCTAGAGAGAACTAATTTCTCATTTCACACTCTGATGTGAAATATTTCCTGAACAGGCGGTTCATGGTGTTAGGTTTCTGTGGCTTCAAAGATAGGAAAAGGCGATTGAGGATTGTGTTTGTTTCATTCGGTTACTAGCTCCTCGAGATTAGTGATAATTCTTCCTTGATAATGTCAGATATCCCAAAAGATGCCATTGTTCAATATGAGTGAAGTATAAAATACAAAGAGATTCATGGAGCCAAAGTTGTACAGTATTTATATTTTAATATCTGAAATTGGGTAGGGGGTCTTACCATTTAGCATTTTAGAATGTATGGGCTATGGTAAATGAAAGTTATAATTAAAAATTTATTGTTTGAGAAACTAATATTAATAGGTTTTGAAGTAAACCATAAATACCAAATAAAGAGGACTGAAAACCACATAAATTTTTAAGTGTTTTAATTGAATGGTGACTTAATCACGGGCTAGCTATGTGCTGTCAAATAAAAGCCTCACATCAATTGTGTGTATCGTTTGTATGAAAAGTCCCATGATTTGTAGCAATGAAATACTGGTAATTAGAGACAGCATGCTTTCTAGAATGTGGGAAGCTCTCGAGCCAGACTTAGCTGCATGAGCTGACACAGTTGGATTTCCTTGATTCGGGCTGTGAGATGAAAACCGTAGCCTTTCAGGATCACAGCAGGCAACTGCTGACTGTAGAGGTCACTGAAGTGCATGCACGTTGGCGCGAAGCAGCATGGCGTTTATGTGAATGAATTTTCATTTTTTGGAATAGAAGATTGAAATTTATTTTTGTTTTCTGAGGAATATAATCAATTACCCCCAAATAAAAAAAAGTAACCCTTTAATCATAAGATATGTATCTTCTTCACAGCCACTTATGTATTTTTATAGTGACCATTCATGTAAATATATAATACACAGGAAATTAAAATAGTTACATGATTGAGATATATTATCTATAAAAAGGAAGGATTTTATTTTAAAGTGAGAAAATGGTAAATAAGAAAAGGAAGATTATAAACAATCTGATAAAAACAATTATTTACTACTGAGCTAAGCCAATAGGTTAGAATTGTAGGAACACTTCGTGCACTGCTGGTGGGAATGCAGACTGGTGCAGCCACTGTAGAGAACAGAATGGAGTTTCCTCAAAAAATTAAACATGGATCTCCTTTTTGACCCTGTGATCCCACTTCTGGGAATATATCCTAAGAAACCAGAAACACCAATCAGAAAGGATATATGCATCCCTATGTTCATAGCAGCACAATTTACCATAGCTAAGATTTGGAAACAGCCTAAGTGCCCATCAGCAGATGAATGGATTAGAAAACTGTGGTACATTTACGCAATGGAATACTATGCCACTGTAAAAAGGAAGGAGTTCTTAGCATTTGCAGCAGCATGGATGGTACTGGAGAAAATGCTAAGCGAAATAAGCCAGTCAATGAAAGAAAAATACCACATGTCCTCACTCATCTATGGATAATAATAACCATTATAAACTGATGAACAAAAATAGATACAGAGGCAGAGCAGCATCAAACACACTGTCAAATTACAGCAACAAGGACAGGGAGGGTTGGTGGGGGGGACGGGGTAACAGATCAGCCAAAGGACTTTTATGCATGCTTTTAAACATAACCAATGAACAGAAAACACTGGGGGGTAGGGAAGGCAGGGGGAAGGGCAGAGGAAAAAAGAGATATATGTACTAATCTTTGTAAAACTATGTAATAAAAAAATGGGTTTTAAAAAATGTTAAATGACAGCAAAAAAAATAAATAAATAAAAAATAAAGTGGTGAGATGGTTGTAGTAAGTCAATTTATTAAAAACAGACCACTTGGAATTAAAATGAGATAAAATTAGATCAAAAAGTAATGAAGTGTATCTCACTAAAAATCATCGTCTCTACTGCGATAACTTCCCAATGGGGTGAGGGGTTGGCTATGGAGATATATGAATGAAACCGACCATGTTAAAATGTGGTTTTTCTGAAATCTCAAAAGCTGCTTCAGTGTTTCAAAATGGGGCCGGACAGCAGAAAAATGAACGCTGTCAACATGTGGGATAAGAAGTTTATTGAAAACAACTTACAAAAAACATTGTGTAAATGGAGAATAATGATCTTTGTGCCCCTACTTCCCTCGCAGCCCCGGCTCGACCGTTTTAGTGTCATTCTTCTCTGTTTCTTTCGGAAAAACGAGGCATGGTGCCAGCATACTTCTCATGTCGTCCAAGACAGAGGCTTATGTATTCGCCTTTCAATTACTATTCATTACAAACCATTTCCAGTCTTTATGAGGATGTTAGTCATATGAAAAAAATCTTTGCAATAACCATAGTGGTCATGGATAGCCATGACACCACATGACACTATACATTTGTATTTGGCTAAAGAAAATCAGTGGAAACACAACAGTGAAAACCCAAATATTGCTATCACGATAAGCACAGCCAAAGCTGTACTCGCATTTTAACTTGTCATTCAGTTTAAATTGTGCTTAGAAAATTTTTGGAGGTTTGTGAATGTTAGCTTGCTAATGAGCTTGTTTCTGTGGCCGGTTAAAGATTTCATTATGGGATCTCGGAATGTTTTAAGGAATGCTGGAAGGCAGATACCTGGCCACTGAGGTGATTCTTGAGAGTTCATATCTCAACCATTGGAGACAAGATGAGTGTTGTTAGCACTTGAATGTTGCCTTTTGCTAAACAGCTGATGGGAAAATGCACTTAAGTAAATGGTAAACTTACCTCTTGGAAGAGAGGCAATTGACTTGTAGAGATGTTTGTTGTCACTTTGGTGTTGGTTGGCAGGCACAGGGAGGGAAGCTTAATGTAGGTCTAGTAACTGAGAACCTAGAATGGCATGTCTTTCTAGTCCATGATTTCCTCCTGAAAAATAATAGTAGTTGCAATGCGATGGTTTATCCAGCTCTCATGTGCTATGCTGGTTTCATGTGGTAATCACAATTGTGTGAAGTAGGCCTATTACTATGATCTTTATTTTAGGTAAATTGTAACTTGAAGAGCTACTGTAATAACTTAACTTGTTCACATAGAGAAATCATTGTCTAACTAGTAGTCTGACACCAAAATCCTTGCTCTTATATTTCATTGGGACCTCTTTGTATTAGAAAATGATGCAAAGAAATAAAAATCTTCACTTGCTCTCTTCTCTAATGATTTGTTTGCAGAATTAAAACAACAACAACAACAACAACAAAAAACCCCAACAACACAAAACTGATAACTAATTGCTCTCCCTCTTCCCTTCACACTGAATTAGACCACCAGAATCATTTTTAGAGTAGGGTTTCTTTTAAAGCGATGCTGAGATTGTAGGTCAGCACCTGAAATATTTGGGCTGCTTTTGTCAGTTGCCACATCTTTGCTATTTGCCCAGCTTGCAAAAGATCTTAAAGGAAAGAGCCATTCTCTCTGGCTCTTTAGATAGCATTGATTTAATTCGATGTCCAGATGGTTAGGTGTGTGTTGGCGGGCTCTGGTTTTCCTTTGCTCCTCTAGCATCTTTTGTAGCTAGAGGCAAGTCTGCCTCTAACCACCTGGCTTCTTATCTCTAATTGCTCTTTGTCAGTCCTGGACTGGCCTTAGTTTACCTTTCCTAAATACAGCCTCTAATTTCATGCATGCTGCTCTGCTAATGGACAGCGTCCTATGCCTGATGCAATGAAGACTGGAGAGGTTTTTTTGTCCAGGGGTTTTTATGTTCGGTGAGTGTTATGGGATTTAGATACAAGTAAGTAGAATAATATAAAAAATTGTAGGGTATATCAATAGACATTGAAAAAGGAGGTAGATCATAGAGTACTGTAGTACTTCTAAAATTTTTCTATCAGCCGAGGGAAAAATGGACATAGCTTGGCCAAAACTGGCTTCTTAAATGAGAGAAACTAGATATGATGATTTATATGAATTCTGCTTTACCCACAATATGTGCATTTAAAAAATGTAAAACAGTATAAAACTACGTAGCTTCCTTTTCCCCAATTTTCTAATAAAAGTTGTGGCACTAAGAAGATACACTAACAGTACCCATGGCTTTCTGAACCCCTGGCCACTGCTGTACAAGTTAAGGTGTACCCATATTCGGTATCTGAAAATTAGCACATACCCCGCTGGGTTTTATTTTAGGGTGGATTTCAGGTCAGTTAATCTAGGGAGGCAGGGCTTAAAAGCTCCTTAAAAGGACGAAAGGCAGCTACTAATACATGCATCATCTTCAGGTACAGCCAGCGGCTCTTGTAAGGTCTGATACAGCTTCGTGGTGCTGCTGTGAGTACGCAGTACTTCTTTAACGGAAGACACGCAAAGGTCACAGCAGAGACAAGGGCTGTGTCCAACACGGAGAGTGACGAAGTGGATGCTGAGAGAATTCAAGTTTAGCTTAATTTGTTTGGCTGGAATATTGAGGATGCAAAGAACAGTTTGAGAAAAAAAGATGGCCCTAAGAGCAGGGGAAAGACGATATGCCTCCATTGCCTAGTAGGTAGCAACTCAGTGTTGGTGCTTTAAAAAGGAAATGAATCTAGTAAACTAGTCAAATTATGGTTTAACCACAAATGTATTTGATATATGATACCAAGAAGGGGCTGATGATGGAAAAAGGAAGTAAGTTTTGGGAGTTGGCACTAGGCTGATATAAAAGATAAAGCAATACTAAGTACTCTTCCAGAGTTGCCAGCTTGGGTAGACTTCAAGTAGTCTGGAGGGAAGTGGGCTGGAAGTGAGGCTACAATGCTAAAACACTTTCCGTCTCCAAATCCTATATAATAAAAGAGTAATATGCAAATTAGGCATCACTCCATCACAAAGATGGCCACCCCCATAGCCACAAGATGGCGGTGCTCTGTCCGGCTCAGCACCACCACTGAGGTGGTCAGACCTGTTAGCCAGGCAGGTGGCAGTGGAGGCGGGAGGCCCGAGGGGTGGAACAGGTGATCAGAGGGGGCTGGGAGTCCCCTGCCCAGGCCAGAGGCCTTCACCAGAGCCCTCAGGCATGGGCAAGGGCAGAGCCGGTGATTGGAGGGGTATGAGGGTGCCCTACCCAGGCATAAGGCCTGGACAAGGGCAAGGCCGGAGATCACAGGGGCCTGGGCTCTGCAGAGCCAGTGATCGGAGGGGCAGGGGCAGAGCCTGGGACTGCAGGGTCTGGGTATTGGTGGAGCCGGCAAAGCAGGGGTCTGGGGGTCCCCTGCCCAAGCCATTAGCCTTGGCCACAGGCTGCAGTGGGGGCAGGGTTGGTGCCAGCAATCTCAGGGCCTGGGCAGGGGCAGAGCCGGTGATTGGAGGGGCAGGGGCAGAGCCTGCGATCGTAGGGGTCTGGGCACGGGTAGAGCCAGCAATGCAGGGGTCTGGGGGTCTTCTGCCCAGGCCTGTGGCCTTGGCCAGAGGCTGTAGTGGGGTAGGGGTGGAACCTGTGATCAGAGGGGCCTGGGGGTCCTCAGCCCCAGGCCTGTAGCCTTGATCAGAAGCTGCCAGTGGGGCAAGAGCAGAGCCGGCAATGGCAGGGGTGGGATCAGAGCCAGTGTTCGCAGAGGCCTGGGCTCTGTGAAGCCAGCGGTTGGGGGGGCTTGGGAGTCTTCTGCCCAGGCCTGCAGACTCGGCCAGAGGTTATAGACCTGGACAGGGGTGGAGCTGGGATTGGAGGGGCAGGGGTGGAGCCGGTGATTGGAGTGAACTACAGAGGAAACACCTTTTCTTACCGCTCATTGGCTAAGCTCCCTATATGCCCACTGGTAGTATTAGTAACTTGGGTAATAAGAATTCATAAAGGCGTCCTAACTGGTTTGGCTCAGTGGATAGAGCTTCAGCCTCTGGACTCAAGGGTCCCAGGTTCGATTTCGGTCAAGGGCATGTACCCTGGTTGCGGGCACATACCCAGTGGGGAGTGTGCAGGAGGCAGCTGATCGATGTTTCTCTCTCATCGATGTTTCTAAATATCCTTCTCCCTTCCTCTCTGTAAAAAATCAATAAAATATATTTTAAAAAAAGAATTCATAAAGGCGATCTAGGGTTTTTCCACCACACTCCTGGAGAAAAAAAAAAATGAAGGTCCACTGCTGGAGGGCTAAGAAATGTCATATCCTGCACTAGCCGGTTTGGCTCAGTGCATAATGCCTCAGCCTGCCAACTGTAGGGTCTGGGTTCAATTCTGACCAAGGGCATGTACCTAGGTTGCAGGCTCCTCCCTGGCTAGGGCCCAGGTCAGGGCTCATGCAGGAGGCAACCAATCAAAATGTTCCTCTCACTTTGATGTTTCTCTCTGTTTTTCCCTTCTCTTCCACATTCTCTAAAAATCAATGGAAACATATCCCCAGATGAGGATAAAAAAAAGAAAGAAATGTCATATCCTATGAAAGACACATCTTGAAAATGCATAAAGAAAGTTGTAATTTCTTCATGGTGAAGGGACTGGAGTCTGTGTTGATGAAAACACCTTGGTGGCTGTGGTGACTGGCAGTGTCTGCAGCAGCGAGGTGATGGGGCTGGTGGCTTCCCCTGATTAGCCTGGTTGCTTCCCACAAAGGGAGGCCAGACTGCTGCTTAGGCCTGCTCTCCAAGGGGAGCAGGGAGCGGGTCTAAGCCATCATTAAGACACCCCCTGAGGGCTCTAAGTATGTGAGAGGGGGAAGGCTGGGCTAAGGAACCCCCACCCCCCAGTGCACGAATTTCGTGCACCCGGCCCCTAGTCCGTATAGTAAAAGCCTAAGTGACTGATATGGTGGAACGACCAGAATGACCAATCACTATGTTGTGCACTGACCACCAGAGGGAAGATACTCAATGCAAGAGCTGCCCCCTGGTAGTCAGTGAGCTCCCACGGGAAGTGCTGCTCAGCCAGAAGCCAGGCTCATGGTTGGCGAGTGCAGCGGCGGTGGTGGGAGCCTCTACCACCTCCGTGGTAGTGCTAAGGAGCAGCGAAGCAAGTGGTAAGGAGCAAGCAGGCAGGAAATAAGGAGTGAGGGATCACAGATTGCAAGAGGGCAGGCCGGACTGAGGGGGACCCCCTCCACACACACACACACACACACACACACACACACACACACACACACACCTCCCCAGTGCATGAATTTTGTGCACCAGACCTCTAGTCTGTTAATAAGACTCTAACTTGTAGATTCTTGGCAAACAGTGGGAAATGAGTGATTAGCCTGGGGAAGAGGTCCTGGGTGGACAGGGAGACCAGACACCCAGGTAACATGGCAGGCTATCCCTATGTTGCCAGGAAGCTTAGGAAACTGCAAAGTCTTCCTTCGTGTTGGGTAACACTATTTTTTTGGTTAAATAAAAGAAAGGCGAGGATATATTTTGGGAAATTTTGCTTGAAATTCCAGCATCCAAACTGAAACCACCACTTAGAAGTTACCTACATATAGATACCAACAATATTATTTAAGAGAGAACAAATATTGAGGTACAGGAAGATGGTTACAGACAGACCCTTGGGAAAGACTGTGAAGAAGAGAAATCTCAAGGGAGGCAGCAAAGGAATGCTTTCTGAGGCCGGAAGAGGATCCTGAGAAACTGTGTTGTGCTATTGTTTCCTTACTGCCCCCCCAACCCCAACCCCCCAAGTTTTTTCCCCGGGGTAGGAAGACTGGTAGTTTATTTCATGCTTTGAACTTTCTATTTTTAACTTGGATTGTAGCAATAGTGAAGTCTTTGTGGTTTTTTGTTTTTAATTTCATGGAATTTGTAGCTTTATAGAAACTGTGGATAAAATCTGGCCAAGTGTTGGTTCCTGGTTGTTGTTTTTAGGCCAGAATCTTCTGGAACTGCTTGCCAGATACATATTGTTTATGGGATTGCAGACTGTTTGGTCTGCATTAGAAGCCAGCCCACCATTTTCACTGAAGCTCTCCTGAAGATGGTAACTTAATGCACAGATTAAATATGTTATGCTCACAATCATGGTATTTCATATTCTGCACTTGCCATCACAATAAAGAGTGGTTTAATAGTTAACATTTGTTGAGAACCAGCATTTCAAGTTCCCGTTCTGTACCAGACACCGTGCTAAGCCAATTTCATGTAATATTCATGACAGTCTTGCAAGGGGTTAGTATCTTCCTTTCGTACACGAGGAACCTGAGATTCAGAGAAGCTAAACGCTTGCTCTAGCAGTAAGTGGTGGTCCCTAGATTGATTTACATGCCTGACTTTTGTGCACACTTGGCCCATGACATGAAATAAAGATTGATTCCCAAGAAGGACTTCTTCCCAGATCTGTTCACATTCATCACGGAAGACTTTAGTTTATCACCGAAGACAGATGCTTTGATTTATATTGCCTGCTAGGAGGGTGGATGTATCCACTGCAAAGCAGGATGCAGAGATAAGACCCTGCATACATATCTGGTATAGAACTTAATGAGCCATGGAAACCAGGCTAATTTGTTTTACCCACTTTACAGTGACAAGACAACCATGTCGTTGCACCCACAGTACAGCAAGTTGACTTAGTGGCTTAGAGTGGTCCGTGCTTTTTGTATTTCCATGGGCAGGACGAACAACATTGGAACCATTGGCCTCTGGTGATTATCTCCCTTGACCTCCTGTGGACATAGCTGCTGCTTCATGGCAGCTTTCCTCATGGCCTTTAAGGAAAGAGAATTCCTTACTCTTTCATTCCTATGAGTCACTCAGTTAATTTCACTTCAGCTCAACACACATTATTCGTACCAAGTTTTGCCCTGAGCCTTCTGTATAAAGACTCTTCTTTAATTATTAATATTGGACAACAATGATTTCATAGCCATTTATGTAAAACAGATAACAAAATGGACATTTAAAAACTTGGTTCAAGTCAGAGCTATAGAAATGGTTTTTATTGACAAGTAGTTCTCATTGTGCTTTTCTTACACTTTGCCACACACACTATTCTTTCACTTCTCTCCATCTAGCAATCTGACATTAGTAGTTCCCTTAGAGAACTCTAGGAACATAACTAAAAAGCCACGGCTTATGTAGTAATTCCTTGACATATTTTGCTGTGTACAGTGTGTGTGTATGTGTGTGTACATTATATATATATATATATATATATATATATATATATATATATATATGCCTGCAGTTATACTCATGTGTATTCCCAGTACCGTAAGCATTTCTGTAACTTATCTATTGTGGATCCTTATATTATGAAGGCTTTGGTAGTTAGTGTACACTTTTCTCTTTCTCTCTCATCCCTCTGATCTCTTTTGTGTGCTGAATGAACTCAGAACGAGTCTGTAGGCTTTGCTAGAAATAAATGATAAGAGATTTAATTCAAGGGTCCTGCAGTTTGCAAACGGGGAACACAGCTTGGCAAAATTCCAGGAATGTTCCAAAGAAGAAAGAAAAGTTACAAGTTCTGCTAGTTAAAATCACATTCTTGAGGATTATCATTTCTGCGTACTTCGCCCTAGATTGTCCAAGATGGTTATCAGTCAGATGTCATGCAGTCAGGATGATGGGTATCAGGAGGTCTGGTCACGTTCCAGGGATCTAGATGTCAGATAGATGTATATGGGAGCCCTTCGGGGAATAATTGGAAGGTTACCTGGAGGTCAGATGTGTATACATCCAGGCATTCATGCAGGACTGGAAAGTTCAAAAAATTTAAGTTCCCAAGCTCGTTAGAACAAGAATGGAGTCTTTTCTCATGCTTTAACCTACACAATATTAATAATTTTAGCAGTTTGGTTAAAATGACTCTTTTATGTATTTTTTGTTCTTTCTCTTTCCTCATATGTTTGCTTTCTGTTGGGCACTAAGGACAAAGAGAGATGAAGAATATACACTTACCCTCAGGAAGCTTAACACCTATATATATATATAGGCCTGCAGTTATACTCATGTGTATTCCCAGTACCGTAAGCATTTCTGTAACTTATCTATTGTGGATCCTTATATTATGAAGGCTTTGGTAGTTAGTAGAACATGTTGGTAGAACATTTTTTAGCTACTTTGTGGGATTATAATGCATTTCCTTTGACTTTTAGCATGGTGTTTTGTAATTACCATTTAATATATGCTTGTTCCAGCTCACTACATGCTAACAAGCCCTCTCTAATATCCTATATAATAAAAGCCTAGGTGGTGTTATGTGTGACATCACAAGATGGCACCACAGATGGTCTCCACAAGATGGCTGGCAGGAGAGGGCAGTTGTGGGCAATCAGGCCAGCAGGGGAGTGCAGTAGGAGATGATTGGTCTGGCAGGGGAGGGCAGTTGGGGGTGATTAGGCCGGCAGGGGAGCAGTTAGGTGTCAATCAGGCCAACAGGGAGTGGTTAGGGGGCAATCAGGCTGACAGGCAGAAGCAATAAGGCGTGATCAGGCAGGCAGGCAGGCGAGCAGTTAGGAGCCAGCAGTCCCAGATTGTGAGAGAGATGTCCGACTGCTGGTTTAGGCCCAATCCCTAAATCATCAGTCGGACATTCCCCAAGGGGTCCCAGATTGGAGAAGGTGCAGGCTGGGCTGAAGGACACCCCCATCCCCCATGCACAAATTTCATGCACTAGGCCTCTAGTATTCCAATAATGAAGTCTTACTATCTTAGAATTTATACAACAGGTAAAGGATAAGGTATATGTTGTCCAAAGGTCACATCTTCCTTGGTTTTAATGCCCATTTGTTTTGGGGAATTAATATGGGAATTAGAAAGCATAGAATTTGGGAAGCATAAGATCTGTTTAGGTTCAAGTACAGGGTCTTAGATTCTGGGCAAGGTAAGTTATTTACTAGTAAGTTTTCAGAGCTTCAGCCCTGATAGCTTTGTGTGAGAATTTAACAAAATATTTAATAATTTTGCAATGGTAAATCATCTTACCAACACTATTGCTATCATTGTAAGTGTATATCATTGTAAGTGTACTTTTTACCTGTAAAAAGTAAAACATCTCTATTATTATTATTACTAGAGGCCCGGTGCATGAAATTTGTGCACGGGGGGAGGGTGGGGGTCCCTCAGCCTAGCCTGCCCCCTCTCACAATCCGGAACCCTCAGTGGATGTTCTACTGATGGCCTCAGTCTGGCAGGCACTGTGTGTGTGTGTGTGAGTGTGTGTGTCACCACTGGGGGCCTGCCCCCAGCTGTATCTGAGGCTCGGAGCAGTCCTCCTGTGTGTGTCTATCTGCTGGGGGCGTGCCCCCAGGCACACCATGGAGGCTTGGAGCAGGCACCTCCCTGTGTTGATCTCTCAGACTCCTGCCATCCCCTGCATGTTGTTCTCTTTTTTGAGCTGTGGCCAAGGCTGGGTGCTGCCTGCCTGCCAGGCTTGCCTACTCCCCACCATGCTCCAGCCACCAGGAAGTGGGGGAAACCCCACCTATTCACTTGTCTTGAGGCTGGGCCAGCCTTTCCTGCTCTCTGATCCCCCCAAGAGGACTGGGAAGCAGGCAAGAGCCACCTGCCTCGCTCCCGCCGCTGCCTGCCGTGCCCCCGCCACTGCTCGCTCTGTGGCTGCCAGCCTCCATCTTGGCTGGGTTAATTTGCATACAGCCCTCTGATTGGCTGGTGGGTGTGGCTTAGGCATCTCAGAGAGATGGTTAACTTCCATATTACTCTTTTATTAGAGTAGATTGTTTTGGAAAGTGAATAACCCATATTTTACAAGGGGTTGAAAAAGCCACATTAGAGGCTTACACAGCATGTGATCAGGAAGAAGGGAAGGTGAAAGGCACCTGAAGGTTGGAGTATTTGCCCACCTTTCAGAAATACATGGTTTCAACAATTGAGTTCCTGTTGTATATAAGATATGTTGGTGTGGAGTACTTGGCAGTATTCACAGAGGGTACAGTCTCCTTTAATATACTACTAGTATTTTAAATAAGGTGGATAAATCATATTTATGGATAACTGAATGAAAGGTAAAATAGAGAAAGCACAGCAGTGAAGTCACAGCATATAATGGGAAGTGTAAAGGAGATTAGGAAGGCTTTTGGAGGAAATGGAGTCCTGAGAGCGATGTTGAAAGAGCATGGGAGAAGAGTATAACTCAAGAAGGTGGAATAACAGTGTAAATAGAGGTACAAGAGACTGGATGGCGTGTTTGTGGGAATAACCAGTAGCCCAGCTAGGTGTGAATCTTGGTAGATGTGGTTGGATATGTAGGATATGCCTTTTTGAAGATTCTAGACATTTTCTTAATGTGACTTTGTCTAGTACATTGTCACCTCTTTCAAGTCCCATTTTAATTCATTCCTTTGAGAAGCTTTCCTCTGTGCACTCAAGCAGATCTGATTGTGTCTGTATTTGCAGTCTCTGTGCAGTGTGGTTCAGTGGGGATTCTGGAGCCAGGTTCCCTGGGTTGAAATCCCGGCTTTATTGTTTACTAGCTTATGCAGCCTTGGTGAAGTTATTTTACCTCTGTGCCTCAGTTTCTTCATCTATAAAATAGGAGCGACAATATCTAATGTGTGTGGCTATTATGAATATTAATGGTTTAATTTACATTAAGTGGATGGAAAAGTAGCAGGCACATAGTAAGAACTATCTGTGGTGATGGTGTTATTAACCTCTAGTGATGACATCAGTTGATCTATGTTAGGATTTTTTTTCATGGCTCACATTCCTATGGGCTTCTGTCCTTTTGGAGGGAAGGTTATATCCTGTTTTTACTTTGAATTCCCGTTGCCTCGTACTGCCTGCCTTCTGCATGGTAGAGTGAAGATGATAATTCTACACGAAGTCTCTGTGAGTCTTGCTTAAATCTAAAACCCAGAGCAACTAGATTTCAAGAAGGGACTGCCTTATATCAGTGGACTGGCTGGTTGTACTTGTTCTGACGTAAATATAGCTCACTTCCATAGCTCACATCGTAAAAGTAACTCTATTAGCAGTTCTAACACAACAGATAGACTCCAGCTCTTAAGTCTGTGTATAAAGAGAGCTATAATTAAAATTTACTGCTTTGTATTTCTTTAATGAAATGAAGTTTTAGTGTTTCATTAGCATCATATAAACATGTGTGCTACAGGTTAAGCCTTTGATATAAAAACATTGCAGACTAAAGCCCAGTTTAAATTTTTACAAGTTATAATATGAATATATGAAGACATCTTATACTTACATTGCAGATTAGGCAAATGCAAAGGATGTAGTGTGAGTGGTACTTGTAGCATCTTTACTATGTATAGTCTTGCTCACTAGTAAATGTTATTCCTTTATCTTCACCATAGAATGGGACCATGGTGGTTCTGACTGGGATATTTGTCTTGTTTGTCCTCAATTTCTAATAATTGTGTAAAAATAGGGAGAAAAAGACTCGTTTACTTAAACTAGATTTCTTGCTTGTAATGATTTATTCACTTGATCTTTCTTTTTGCAATTAAGATAAATGTTGATTCTGTCATTACACAATTTGACACTTTAATATTCATCAACAAACTTTAAAAATGTAAGTTTTAAATTCAAGATCTATATAATTACATGTGATTCAATTTTATTTAAATGGTTTGAGAACCAGGACATTGATTTTATACATCTATCTGATCATTCCTTAGAAACTTTAGATTTAGTAAATAGTTGCTTCATGTGGTTTTTAAGGCAATAAAAGGTGTTGGGTTTTCCAGATCAGAATCGCACACAGTAAGAGCCAAGATTAAAAGCATGAGCTGGATCCCTCATTTTGCAGCTTGATCTATATTACTGCCAGAAAATATCATAAATTTTTTTACCTTGATAATAGTTTTCATCTCATCAAATTTGTTTTGCCTTTTTTTTAGAAAATGGGAAAAATTAAAGGTAAATCAAGAAAGAAAATACTTTGAAGTTGAAAATAAATTGTATTTTGAACTTTCCTTTTGTTTTTGGAATTATCATCTGAACTAGTTGAGAACCATATTTTCTTATAGAATCCTGTCTCATGCTTTTGAAAGGATTGTGAAGGGATCATTCATGCATTCTTGATTCCATCCAGGATGGAAATAGACACCCACCTCTTACACAGAAATATTAACTAATCACGTTGTCTCTGTTACAACATGATTGTAAGGCACCAAGAGAGAATTAGAAACTGCTATCAATAGACTGTTTCCCCTTGAAGCCATTTATCTAAGGTCTAACAGCTGCCATCTTCATTTCTGAAATTTTACCTTGTCCTTTTTTTTCCTGAGATGTTCAACATGGAAATAACCAAAATGTTGTAAGTGCTTAACTATGTGTAACTGTTCTAAATACTTCATCTATTAACTCATTTATTTACTTCTCATAATAACCTGGGGAGATGGGTTCTGTTCCCTTGAACAGATGAGGACACCAAAGTACAGAGAGGTTATGACACTTGGCCACACTCATGCCACTGATTGGTAGAAGCAGGAAGCTAACCTGGGTAATCTGCCACTAGAGCTCATATTCTCAGTCCTTTGGCTATATTGACAAGGATCGCTCACAAAGTGGCTACAGTGCTCTTGTTTGGGGATGGGAATTACTATAGTGCATTCTCAGATGTGATGAGATTTCTGTGAAAGGACAAAGCAGCTTGCTTTTCTTAGTCAAGGAACAAGGCCATGGGAAGCAAAGAACAGTCTAGGAAGAAACGGTCAGTCATTGGGGTTTGTTAGTTAAGAGTTCCCCAGGACAAAGTTTAAAGGGAAACTCAGAGGAGCCTGTGGGGAGGAGAGAGAAGGAGGATATCTGCTACAGGGTTCCTAAGCATCCTGATCTACTCATGTAACTCCCTCCCCCTTCTCAAGTCTGCTGTGTAGGAAATCCATGTTGGACTTCAAATCCAGTTTAACATAAGGCCTTTATATTGTACATAGAAAAATAGAGGGATGTTATATAGAACTAGAGGCCCGATGCACGAATTTTGTGAAAAGGGCCATGGCGGCCTGCCTTGGCCCTTGCAGCCCTAGCTTCGTCCCGAAGGTTATCTGGAAGGCCGTTAGCTGTCTGGTCTAATTAGAATATTACGCTTTTATTATTATAGATGCTTTTCCCAAGTCTTGGGAGAGTACCCACATACAGCTTGGCTTAAAGTTATCCTACAAGTCTGCTTTCTTTCTTTGTCTTCTCATAACATCTGATATAGGTGTTATGACTTCTCAACCCTTAGCCAAAGTTGTGCACTGTCAGATAAATGCATGTGTTTGCACGGTGTCCTTCTCTCTGGAAGGCCAGTTAACATTTCCACTTTTTTTTTTTCAATGTATTTTATTGATTTTTTACAGAGAGGAAGGGAGAGGGATACAGAGTTAGAAACATCGATGAGAGAGAAACATCGATCAGCTGCCTCCTGTACACCCCCTACTGGGGATGTGCCCACAACCATGGTACATGCCCTTGACCAGAATCGAACCTGGGACCCTTTAGTCCACAGGCTGATGCTCTATCCACTGAGCCAAACCAGCCAGGGCAACATTTCCACTTTTATAGGCTGGATTTGAATGATAATAATGGAAGCCATTTATTGAGTTGCCTCAGGAGTACCAGGCACATCCTCATTTAGCCTTTATGATAACCTTGTGGGCTAAGTATTAATTCTCTGTTGTATGGTATAGATAAGAAAAATGGGTCCAGGAAGAATGAGTGATTTTTCCAGGCTTCACAGCTAGTTGGTGATGTCTAGTTCTGATGAAGCCGTTGTTTTTCTCCTTGACTGATAATTCCCTTAGGAGGCTCTCTCTTCATCTTTCTTCCTGAAAGTCGGAAGCAGAGCCATTCTTAGGTTGATAGACTTTTCTAATCTCTTAAATTGAAAGTACCTCTCAAGTAGAATGTGAGCTGGCCTCCAAATTTCACCCCTCTTGTGGAAAGAGGTGTTAATCTACAAGTAGCATCCTCTTTTCAGAGCATGATTTATTTTCTCAAACAAGATTTTAAAAACAAAAACAAAAACCCAGTCTCTTGTGTGTGTTTTTATTTGTTGTTGTTGTTTTTTAAAAGCCTCTGAGACTCGAGGTCGGTCTTCAGATCTGTTTGGGTGTGGGGGTGTTGGTGAGTTCTTGGATCACAGTGGCACCGAAAGTGACCTTTGTATTTGGAGACCTCTTCACGCGAGAGTGCTTGTTTTGTTAGGTACTTAGGCTTGGAGTGTCATGATTGGTGGGTTACCATAGTAAGTCATGGGGCCATAATTGTTTTCTTAAAGAAAAAAAACATTCTGACACTAGTTAAAAGACTAAGGAAGACTTTATTCAGGACTGTTGTTATAGATACCAAGTGTCACAGTAGGGGAGAGAGAACAGGTTCAACTCCAGCAGGTTGAGGGGTGGGTGGAAAATTACTAAGAGGAGGTATCAAGGTCAGGAGGATTCTTGGTGAAGACAGGCCAAGACCTTATTCATCAACCGTGGGAGATGAGGAATTTGATTAGATAACAGATATCCATTATGGGGGTTCTCTGTAAACTGACTTGGCAAGATTCTTGTTAAAACAGGGCTAAGTAGGCCCAGCGAGGAAGGGGAGCCACACAAAGGCCTAGTCAGGAATAGGGCTCACAGGAGCCTGACTGAAGATGGGGCAAAAAGAGAGAGTCTTTGTCAGGCCATAGTGATGAATTAAATGTGTGGGTTCAGGCATTGGACTTGAACCAGTCAATGACGTGTAGAGTGAATTTCTGAAAAATGTTTTCCTATTGGTGCACACTTTCAGAGGTGGGACCTTTAAAGCTTCTGTGATGCTGCACTGTCAGACTGATTCATTTTAAATTTTATTTGACAAACTTAAACAGTGCTTAAGTGCCAGGCTCTGTTCTAAACCTTTTGCAAATATTAACTTAATCCTTAAAACAACTCTGTGAGGTGGCTATCCCATTGCCATTCACTTTTTACAGATGGGAAATAGGCCCATAGGAGTTACATAGCTTGTCCGAGGTCATGTCAGTGGTGGGACGTGGATTTCAACCCAGGCAGCCTGGCTCCAGAGGCTGCGTTCCTATTCAGTCCGTTAGGTTGCATCCCAGGCTTTTCCTCTGAGAGATTTGCTTCTCATTATTATGGACTTTTCTCTATTCTCTTCAGGAATAAAGAATAATTTCTCTTCTGGATATAGTTACACTCTGGACTCTGTTCAGCTGGAAGTCAGATTAAAGAGTATATTTAGTTGGAGGTCTCCTATAAATCACAAGATGATTGGTAAACAACCTTTCAGGTGACCATTCACCTTAGAAGAAGATCAAAACCAGTAGTTTATTGGTAAAAATATATTCCCTACCTGCTTCACAGTCTGTGTAGAATAACATCAATGACCCTTTCCAATCAAAGGTCGGCTGCTTTTTTTTCCCCCCCACCAGCAACCTCAGTAACTTTATTTATGTATTTAAATGCTCTGTTTATAGGGAATGAGTGGACTTTTAAACTTTCTTAACTTAGGACTTTTAAACTTTTAATTACAGATCTGTCTATGGCAGTACAGAAATTTTCCCAGTCACTGCAAGACTTCCAATTTGAATGTATTGGTGATGCTGAAACAGATGATGAAATTAGTATTGGTGAGTACTACTGTTCTTCAATATCCTAAGTGATAATTTTTCTAAATTTTTGTTTCATTTTATTGTTGACAGTATTAGAGATGTCCCCCAATTCTCCCCCTCCCCCCACTGCACCCCCCTCTTTCCAGCCACTGCCCCACCCCAGGCTCTCACCACCCTATTGTCTGTGTCCATTGGTTATACATGTATGTATATGTGTTCTTTGGTTAATCTCTTCCCGTATCTCCTTACCCCAACTCCCCTCCGATGCCTCCCCTTCAATTTCCTAAATAATCATTTTAAAAGTCCTACTTTTAGGGTTCTGATTTAATTGAAATCAAACCGCTTCACACACTCAAATATTAAACATGTAAAATATTCTGATAAAGGTAAAGGGCAATTTTGGGGAACCCTAATTAGTTAATATACTCCAGATATTCTAGGCCAGTCTGAGCGTGGGAATCCTAATCAGGATGTTCAAGGCCAAGTTGCGTTAGAAAGGTGCAAGGACACAGCAGTTTCATTGGACACATTGAGCAAGCGTCCCTTACTATAACCCCAAATGGATGACACTATTTGGCAAGAAGCCTCTTTGGTCTAAGTCAGTATACAGTGTGTTACTGCCCAGCCAGTGAGAGGCTGCTGTTATGAGAGGCTGTTTTACCGGGAGGGCGGCTGTATTAGCAGTCCTTGCTTTCCTGGACTGCTTTGTCTAATCGCTCCCTAGTAGCATCGTCTACTTGGACTGCAATAAAGACTCTCTTATACGCCTATGACTTCTTCTGTCTTCTCTGTCTGATACTTGGTGTCCAAGGAGGTCCAGTTCCTGGCAGGGGAACTGAGCCCCAACAGATGGCATAGTGGAGCAGGATTCAAGGAGTGAGTACTCCAACAATTGGCGCAGGGAACAGGGTCAAGGAGAAACTTAGGTACTCCCCAACAGTGTTATACATTGTTTTAAAATTGACCTCTGTGGTTTCTTCCATAAGGAAATTAATCATTCTATAATTCAGCTCTGCCCTTGGAGAAGATGTGGATAACAATGCTCGTCTCTGCCTCAAAGTCAATCATTCATTCAAATGAATACATATTGAGTGTCTCTTATGAAATATACAGGGTACTGGTTTAAAGATTTCTTTTTTAACTTAATACGGATTTCTCTCTGAGCATGAGTATTTGTTTATAGGGGAGAGAATCAGTCATGATGTATTACACCAGTATCATTACAGGACACAGAACATCACTGGGGATTCGAACACTTGAGCTCTACTCCAACTTTGCCAAGTAATTTAGCACTCTGACCCTGGGGAAGGCATGCCCCTTCCCGAATCACATGGTTTCATTTCTCACAAAGTGAACAGGTTGGGTTATGTGATCTCCGAATTTTTTTCTGTATCTGAGTTTACTGTTTGGAGATCAAATTCACGTAGCACTCTTCCTCCCACATTTTAACAGTCCCTACTTGTCAGTTTGCAGACATGGGGTCCATTTGTAGACTAGAGACATGGCCACATCGCCAGAAGACTGGATAAAATGTGTGTGTACACTTTAGAGAATAATACTAAGTGTACTCATCTTCCAGGTATAAAAATAGAATATTACAAGTATCTGGAACAGCGACTTCCAAGCTTTGCGTGTGTGTATACAACACTGGGAGATCTTATTAAATGCAGATTCTGATTCAGGAGGTCTCAGGTTGGGTGTCTGCATTTCCATCAGACTTGAAAGTGATGTCGACGCTGCTGGTGCGTGGACCACATGTTGAGTAGCAGAGATTTATGATCCCTGACATGCCTTTCCACAGTCACATTCCTCTCTTTGCTCTCCCATTTCTTCTGTAGTTTTCCCAGTTACATGCATTTTAAAATAATATGTTTTTATTATTTTTTAAACCTAAGTAGCAAGTCCCAACCTAACTGTCCAAGGACAGAGTAATGTTATTTCCACAACAGAAAGACTTTCAGGAGATCAGCTGATTGAGTGTCTGATTCATTGTGTGACTTTAGCTGCTTACATTCATGAGCGTTTCTCCCGGTGAAGTCACTGGGCAGAGTGCAGAGTCCGTAGACAGGCCCTCTCTGCACGTGGGATTTGCATCCTGCATACCTCGTCACGGTCACATTGGCAGTCTTTCAGAGGAGTTGGGCCAGACACTCACTTTCTTAGCTGAGTGTTAGTTAATCTGAGGGGGTGTGGAGGTGGCTGGGCTCTCGGAATCAGAGATGGCTTCTTCTGCTGTCAGGTCTCTAAGGAAAGGTGGCTGCACTTGGCTGAGGGGTAGTCAGGAGCCTCTAAGGAAGAAGGGAGAGGACATAAAGGGAAAGGACATCAGTGCTCATACTCCACTGAGGTGTGGAACAATCGTCGTCGTTTCATGTGCCACTTCTTGACACTTGTCATAAATGTCTAGCCCCCAGTGCAGGCATTGTAACATACACCTAACCAGAAAAAATCCTAGATTATATGACTAAAATATTAACATATTAGCATTATTATGTAGAAAAAAGAAAGAATACCCTTATACTCCCATAGCTACAATTATTTTGACTTAGAAATGATACCTATAGTATCCAAGAAGGCAGAGTTCAATATCTCTCTCTCTCTCTTTCTCTCTCTCTCTCTCTCTCTCTCTCTCTCTCTCTCTCTCTCTCTTTTTTAAAGAAAGAACAAAAGAACATTTTAGCTTTAGCACCTGACCTAGGGCCTGACTCATAGTAGCCCCTCGGTTAAATTGTTTAATAAATGACAACTTTCCTTATAAAATTAAATTTTTTCACTTATGTGTATGCTTTTAAATAGCATTATATATGTATATATAAGTTTGTTTTTCTTTATAAAGAGGATTATAGTAATTACTTCTGAGTTTTTATAGATATAATTTTTAATAATTTCATAGCTTTAAAACATTCCATCAGATTCATATACCTAAATTTATGAAGTCTGTAGAGTACATTCACGCTGACTCTCGTTGGTCTTTTTCTTGTTATTAGCAATATAGTAAACATTTCTTTTAATTTCCATTGTGCTTCTTACTTAAAACACCTTCTTGAAGGCACACTAGTGACTGCAGAGGCTGGTTTCCAGTCTTTCTTATGCCATGTGACCTTCCTGGCAGTTGTCAGGTGATTTCCTCAGGTTGTGGTGGATTTGATATCCAACATTGGTCTGTTTGTCTCTTTCACTTTGGCTAACGGGCTGTTGTGGCTCTTGCAGATTAGATTTGAAAGGTGTGAATTGATCAGTAGGTAAAGGCTTATTATATGCAATGAGTATTAAATTTAATTCTAATGCTTAGAGGGCTTTGAGGAGTTAGACCGAGGTGAATACTATATAGGAGTAGGTGTAATATTATTTGCTACTTTTATATCAGGAGACTTTTTTAGTTCCTATTGCAGAGAATCTGACTTAAACACCAATGTTTTGTTAGGAAAACCTAACTTAGAATGAAAATGTTTATTAGCATAAATTATTTCTGAAACAATGTAAAAATACAGATATGTTCCCATATCCTTTCCATCTAACACTTTTTATCCTTTTACTGAGCCCCAGGTGCAGTCTGAACAGTTAAAAGTAATGATGTACAGAATGAAAAAACAGTAGACTTTCAGCAATCATTCCTAACATGAGGGCTTACGTACCAAAGACAGGCATCCAGGAATGTATCGCTGGGACTAATCGGTAAGGCTGGTGTGGGTGGAGTGCAAGAACCGTCCTCACCCTCTTTGTCACGCTCAGTTCTACATGGGAAAGGACAGGGCGTCAATTATCTTTAAAATAGCTTGTTGAAGCCCCGGTTTCAGCTTCTTTATCCCTCTGATTTAATAAAAGAAAAATGAAGTAGGGACAGCTGTGACTCTTAGCTTTTTGTATTAGCCACAGCCCTCCCCGTCAGAGTCTTGAAAGTTAACCAAGGACGTAACCACTAAATCTGATGACTTACCATTTTTAAAAAATTTTTAAAACACTCATTTTCTCAAAATTGAGTAATGTCAATAGCAAAATAACTCATAAAATCAAGACGTTTGCAGAGTTTCTGTAAGTTACGGTGGTGGGAATGGATGGGAGGGCATTAGGAAGGTGAGTAAGATGTCTGCTTTCCATGTGCTTACAGTGGAATAGGGTGGGAAACAGATTTTGAACAAAATAAAAGAAGGTGCAGTTTCTGTATCAGTGTAATTACCTAATCAGTGAGGCTGCTCCAGGACATTCTTTTAGACTAGTAGGCCTGTGTCTAAAATTGGCCCCACTCTTCAGCTGCCCCCTCCTGCTCCCACCTCTTTGGCCTGTGCTTGCTGGCTTTTTGACTTGTTTGTTTTGGTATCAGTGAGAGAGTGTTGGCATGGAAGGAAGCAAAATGGGAATAGTGGTCTGGAACGCAGTGGGGAATTCCTGTGGCTCAGAGAGCAGGTTAGTTGTTTCCAGAATTCAAGTCCCAAGCAGGGCAGAATCACACACTTTCCTTTTAGCATCGTCCTTCCCATTCAAGAGCAGCCAGAGGTCATTGCTCCTCCTTTTTCTAAGGATGAATGAGCTGCAGGTGAGCTTTTGATGGCACCCTTTTATCTGCCCACTACAGAGCTGGCCTGGTGGGAAGCAGCCTATTGAGTCCATCCAACTTCACTTCCCCAGGCTGCTCTAATGGCCCACTTTTTGTACTGCTTTAGTCTTCTGAACTGAGTGAAGACACTAAGTTAGGAGTAGGTTACGAGTTGAGTTGAGCCACTTGGGGCTTGGAAATTTGTGGTGGAAGGAAGGGAAGGGATTATAAAGTAGTAAAGATTCAGTCCTCCTCAAATAATTATATGGGCAGACTAGATACAAAATGTACCATTCTGTAACGATAGTTGCACAGTAATATGCATGTAAATGCAGAAAGACAGTACTCACTGCTTCAGTCCTGGTACATGTATCTACATGTACATCAATTGCCAAAGGGAGTCAGTGCCTAGCCTGAAAACCTTACTAGTAAGGAATAAAAGGCTATCTCCACACAAAATAAAATACAGTTCCTTTGAAAACAGTTTACCCTGGTTCATTTAAACCAGTAGACCCTCAAAGATATTACTGTGAATCAGCATAGGAGACAGGTTATTTTGCTATGTTAATTTAGCACATGAAAGTATAGGTTAATAAAAAGCTGCAAACCTTAGTATATTACTTCAGGATTTTTATCCTCACCAAAGGTGAGATATGCAAGTTACTGTGTTTTATTCCTGTATTTAGTGCCTATAACTTGAAATCACCTTAAACCAAAGTCTTAAAAGATGTCTGCATTTAAAAAATATCAGATATTGTTAGTCAAGCTAACTGGTACCCATAAGAATACTAGTCTTAGTTATTGATAAGAGGCAAAGCTTGCTCATTCTGTGTAATCTTGGAGACCATTGGAAAGTCCAGCTGCAATGTGTGTAAACAGCTTGTGTAGTAACCGTGTTAATTCTCGTGCAAGTCTTAGACAACGTGAACCTTGCACTCAAGAGATTAAACATTTACCAAGAAGGAGAGTCAGTTTGCTAGTAAATATTTTAGGTGGGGACTTCATTCCTTCAGACACACCTAAACAGAAAATTCCTGTGGTAGAGACAGACAACATACAAACACTTGTTAACTAAGGCTATGGCTCCCAACACTGAGTGGAGAAATGAGGCCATCAGTTAGGTAATTTAAATCAAAATACATTTTGTAATAATTGCCCAGGTATTTTTGACATAACTAATGTATTCTTGTTCAGGTATGTGGTCTGTTTGAATACGAATATGCAGATATAGCAATACTGATGATTTGTACTTAAGAGTTCTCAAAATGAAGAGCATGGTACATCCTAAAAAGCACCTTTATGCCTTGGCTGGTGTTGCTACTCTGTTGTTAAAGCATCGGCCCGCTAGTTAAGGGCACGTACCTGGGTGGTTGCACATTCGTAGTTGGGCGCATGTTGGAGGCAACCAATTGATGCCTCTTTCTCTCTCTCTTTTTTTCTCTTTCTCCCTCCCTTCTTCCCTTCCACTTTCCCTAAAATCAATGGAAAAAATATCCTCAGGTGAGGATTAACAAAAAACAAACAAAAAAACAGAACCCGCCCCACCACCACTTTTACATGGAAATCTATATACAAATTGTATGTGTGCAGATTGATGGAAAGTCAAACCCAGTCCAAGTTTTGAATATTACTGCA
This sequence comes from Murina feae, assembly GCA_004026665.1. Lineage (NCBI taxonomy): Eukaryota > Metazoa > Chordata > Mammalia > Chiroptera > Vespertilionidae > Murina > Murina feae. Next base: position 80,516 of record PVJC01000285.1, on the reverse strand, counting down.
TTATCTGGAATGTGCCATACATTTTGGATTCTTTTCTGTTCTGTCTTTAGGAGAATATGTTGAAAGGTGACATTACAGGAGACAAATTTTAAATAGTTAACATTTTAAGTCACAGGGCCTTTATTGTTTGTTTTTGAATGAGTAGAGCTTTGCCCAGCTGCAAATATTTGTCCTTGATCACCTCACTGAGGCTGGGTGTGAACTAGTGCGATACAGTGGTAAAGGGACTTCACACTGAGCCGGAAATCATCTTGGGGTATTGACAGAAGCCTGGGGTGATCAGGGATGCTTGCTCAGAGGGTGTGAGTGGAAGACATTTTTTAAGGGAGTGGTTGGAAATTTTTCCTTCATTTTCTGTGTTAGAGAAATTACTGTGGGAAAATTCTAAATCTTATGCCACATAATTCCATTCAGCATCTGCCAGGTACAATGGAAAGGTGTTGTTTGATCCAGTTTTCCAAGTTATAAATTAGGAATATGGTCTAGGACAGGAAGCATGGCAGTTTGCTCTGTGTGTTTTTAAGGGATTTATAGTATAGGTTAAAAAAATAACTGGTATATTTATAATAGGAAATATACTTAAAAATCACAAGTGAATTTGGCTAAAAAAGAACCTATTTTATTCCACTTAAACTAATAAAATTCAACTATCAGTTACTAAGCTATTAAATTATTAAAAGCTTCTGTAAAGATTTTCTTCAAAATTTAGTTATGAGCTACACATACTCATCCATACTGATTACTGCTAATCATTGTCTAATAATATTGTGATGCGTTAGATGGAGCCTGGCTATGGAGTTCTTCTTAAGCATTTTTTTGGGGAAAAGTTTGCAACCGAGAAACAATTACCTTTACTGACCACAACTGAAGTCTTCAAAAAGAGACTTGTGATTTTTATTAAATTCTAAGGAACATATTACCTTCTCACTGGCAGAATCAAAAGAAAATCCATCAGTTATTACAGATTCCTCATTACAGCCCACTTAAATGTCGGTTATATAAGCCAGGAAGCCCTCTTGTTAAAGTGGAACCTCCCCAAATGCCTAGGTTGTTTATAGAAATAACGTTTTCTTTTGAACTCTGTAGAGGAAGCGTGTTTTATTTTTAATGACTCTCAGTTGGACAATTGAAATATTGTTTTCCATTTCTCTACCACCCTTATTTTTGCACCCACACAGAAACCACCCACAATTGAGGATTGGAACAGCTGGGGAAGTTGTGTATTTCAGGTGGAGTTCTTCTCTAAAAAAAAACATGCTACTTACGAGATGTTTTATTATATTAGCTCTGTATTTTAAAGAACATAACTTGATTTAATTTGAAGTCCAAAGGCTTAGATTTTTCCATTTCCGGCGCTGAAAAACAATATGAATCTTATGCCACTAGCCACATGTCTCAAAGAAAAAAACTGTCTTAACTTACTAACCTACAATAATCCCCTGAAACCCATTTATTTATTTTGTGAGTTGTTCTAGTGAACAAAAAATAGTTTGGTCTTTTTCATAGAGAACTGAGTCTCTTATCTCCTCCAGCAAATTTTATGAAAAAAAATTTTGAGGTTAGAAAGTTTATTTCCATTTCTATTCCTGCATAATACTTTAGAGCTTCATTTGTAGCAGAGGCTTAGTAAATAGTTGTTGCATAAAAGATCCCCCTGCAAAACGTAGGGAATCTTTATATAGAAACAAAGCACCTTAAGATACATAAACGTTCAAGGTAGACCAGGCCTAGGTGTGTGAGTGGGAAGATGAGGGAAGGCCACTCTGAGGAAGGGGTTGTTTAATTCTGTCATGGAGAAGTGGTCCGTGAAGAGGGGATACGAACATTTCAGACATAGAGAAGGTACGAATGCAGGCTTTGAGGAGGAAAGGAGAAAACTGAGGGGAAATGGCATATGTGAGCAGGTATACAAGACCTCGTAGGCCAAGTTAGGGACATGGAGTTTTAACAAAAAGGCAATGAGAAGACATTGCTGGACATTAATCAGAGAAGTGACATTATATTTGCATTTTTAAAATGTTAATCTGACTGTCTCATGGTAGACTTAAGAACGCTGCTCCAGATGAGCTTGCCTTAAACTGTCTTACTTGGCTATTCCTTTGTGTTTGTACTCATGAGAAAATGGGGCATGGGTATCCTAACGGGTAGCATAATGTAACCTGTGGATACCTGTGTTGGGTTTAATGCACTTGCATTGAACAACAGAACCACAGTTGGAATACATCTCTTTTATTGGATGTATGAATAGCATGGCCTTAGTGAAACTGGAATATTGTGACTGGCTTGTAATTTCAAGCCTAAGCCATGACATACTCTTGACATGTTTGTCATAATTTTTGGTGTAATAACAGGAACATGTTTTTATTGCCTCTTGGTCAACATCAGGCACCAAAAAGGTGAAGTGGTGGCCTGTGTGGTGGTAGGTGCATGGCTTGAACTTTGGTTGGTAATGTCCTAGTTTGCTCAGCAGAATTTTTCCACTTATGTGGAAGGAAGATCACGTAAATTCAGCATCTGCTTTGAAAACAGCTTTTGAAGATGGTATTATGTCACAGTAAAAGTGATTTTACCACTGATGTGGAGTTTATATCTTGCTATTTGGGAGCTGCATTTCTTCTGGAATAATTCTCATACTTTGTGTACAAGTGGGGATGAGGAATAGCTCATGTTATTGGAGTTTTTTTGTTTTGTTTTTGTTTTATTTCTTTAGAATTTTTAGAAAGTACTACTTCTGCTTAGTATCTTAAGAGAAGAGACCTTAGAGAACATGGGAGCTCACTGTAAATTTGCTTTAGACACAGGTGAATCCATTTCCTAAAGTCACACCAGTAGGAGAACTCTGCTTACCTGCTTCCTTGGTTCTGAACTTGGAGCTTACTCGTTCATTCATGCAATAAAACTGTACCAAGTACCTGTGATTTGTCAGAAACCATTTTGGGTACTGACACATCAGTGTGCAAAACAGAAAAAAAAAATCCTCACCTAATGGGTTTGCCTTTGTTCGAGGGGTTAAATAAATTTAAGTTTATTATATGTTAAGTTAGGTTGTGATAAGTGTTTATAGAGATACAAAAAGAAGGCACACTTAAAATTTTTTTCTTCAGTATTTATTTCATATACAGATATATCATTTTAAGATAGTGGTATTACTGCAAAGTGCTTATAATTGGAACCTTGATTTATCCTTTATTCCCTGTGTAATTAATCAAATTTATACAACCATGTAAACATTGACCCTTTTTCTGTATTGAAACCACTTGGTACAACAGGCATAAAAATAGTCAGTGCTTCCGAGGCCTGCTGGCTGCATCAGCCTTAGATTTTTTCCTGGAGTCTTGAGGATGTTGAAGCATTTCTCTGATTCTGTATTTAACCACTGCTTCCCTCTGCTCCAGACCATTGCACTTCTTCCCTTGCGTGGGCATGTTTAATCTGACTTGAACATTCATTGTCTTGATTTGTGCAATATCGAAGAAAGCTAATGTGTAATACCCTCTCAGCCGGAGTACAAAGATTGAGACCCAGAGCATAAGCATAGAGGGAGGGCTTTGCCATGTAGTGTAAAGTTTTATGCGCATGCTCTCCGAAGATGCTCAAGGCTTTTGATTGAAGTTGCTCTTTACGAGGTTTCTTCTGGCATCAGTATGTGTGAGGAATTACAGCGCGGAAATGTTTACCAGTTCAGAGTGAGTTAGAGATTGCCTTCATCACCGCATCTTTTATGAACCAAGAGAGAACATTTTTAAATGTGAATGAAATAATAAAAGTACAGTTTCACTTTTGACATAAAATGTTTGGACCAGAAAGGCAGTAGTCCTGGAAACTGTGTCTGAAATAAGTGAGTTAGGACGCAGGACATGGACCCGGGGTTAATGGAAAGTTTATTGGCCGAATGAGCAATGAAGAGAGACTACGGGATGGGAGGCCAGAATATAGGGGGAGAAGTTGGGAAGAAACAAGAGTTGAATAATAGGCCTAAAAAAAGAAAAAGAGGAGCGTGCCTTGAATAGTTATCTAGGAATATGTGCCTGGGAGAAAAAAGGCTACTTCCAAGTAATTCCCCTGTCAGACATAAAATTCAGGATAGTTGTTGAGGGCTATAGAGAGAATTTAATGGTATTCTTGATTCTTGGGACTCAGATAATATATTATTTCCTTCATTACCACAAGGGTCAAGCATACTACTTCTGCCATTGAAAGTACAGATGACTTTCTAGCAAAAAGGTAGAGATGATCCTTATAAATTTTATTAAAATACATACTGTTTTCTGTCTGCCTGGTGTGGCTCAGTGGTTGAGCGTTGACCTATGAACCAGGAGGTCACAGTGTGATTCTGGGTCAGGTCACATGCCCAAGTTGTAGGCTCAATCCACAGTGGGGAGTGTGCAGGAGGCAGCTGATCAATGATTATCTCTCATCATTGATGTTTCTTTCTCTCCCTCTTCCTCTCTGAAATAAATACAAATATACTTTAAAAATACATACTGTTTTCTATTTAAATGTAGTTTGAATTCTTAATTCCTTACACAAAGCATGCATCCCTCCCTGACCCCTTCCCAAACTGCCTACCATCAGAATCAAGTATGGAAATAATATTCCTCGGCCCCACCCTCAGAGCTGAACTGAGGTGGATTCCCCTGGGTTGAGACCTTAGAAGCTTGTAATTTCATGGGTGTTATTGGTGTCTGATGCAGCTTGTGAGAAACCACTACTCTAAACAATATACTTGTGGTTCACACCGAATTTAGACACAATTGGGGAAGCCATTTATTGCCACATTATTTTTCACAGCCTGCAAAAAGGTTTTGGTTTATGCAGAACAAGTTGATATATACTCTCATTATGAGAGATGGTATTAATGAGCCAGTGTAGGTGCTGCACAAATTTCCCAGGGATGAAAAAAAAAAAAAGTTTTTTAAGTTAAAGTCATATACTAATATAAGGTGTGACTTAGTTCAAGCTGATATAGACTTTGGAGTCTCTAGAATTTTCTACCAATAATGAATATCTTCTTAGTACAAAGGACATTATGGGAAATTTAGAACATGCAAACATGAGTAAAGTCTTCTTATATCCTTATTAGGCTTATAAAAATACAAGGGAGTAATAAATGAGCTTTATGGTACAATCACTGTAATACTAAGGAGAAGGTGCTGAGTGCTGTAGCATGGTACAACCAAAGATGCTGTGAGAACACCAATGCTGGAGAAGGAGCTTCCTGCTGGGAACATCAGAAGATGCTCTCATAGAGGGGGTTACTCCTGCTCAGTCCTAATGGTTAGACAAGAAACAGCTTAGGAAATGTAGGTAAAGAAAAGGCGTGGAAATGGGAAGCTATAAGAATATCTAGTAGTTTCAAAGTGCTAAGCTAGAGATTAGAAATAGTAGCATCTCAGGCTAAGCTAACTTAGAAAGGTACCTATGGACCTACGATGGAGATGCCGAATCACTTATAATATGGAGTTTGGGTTTTATTTAATGATTCAAGGTTTTTGAGTTGGATAATGACATAATCAAAGGTGCCCCCCCCCCTTTCTTAATTTCAACCTTTAGTACATACGGTGAGTTAGAGTCATAGAAGCTGGGCAGCCAATAACTAGGCTACTGTAATAGTATAGCCGAGATGAAGTGATGCTGGAAACTGATTGTTTTGATTCTGGAAACTGATTGTTTTTAACCTACCTTGGTTACTCTGAAAGGTCAGAGCTATGCACCCATTGTTTAAGTTGAAACATTGTTAATTACAGCAAATTCCCACCTGTTAATTACATGTAAAATTCTTGCTTGGAATTTCCTGCCTAAGGATATGGTTGTTTTCTCAGAGACTCAATAAAAGGCTGGGGAGACCCAGGCATCAGTAGGCAGTCTATCCTGGTAGAGGAAGGCTCCACGCCTGGTCCCCCAGTTTCCAAATTGATTCTCTTCTAGTCTCTCTCTCTTCATTTTGTGTGCGGCCTCCTTCAGAACTCAAACCCTGTACAGGAACCCTGAACCACACTGGACCTGTAAGGGGCTCCAACAAAGTGATATTCTTACATAAATCTAGAAGGATAGAGGAGAGAGGTCTGCAGAATTTGGTGAGTGGGGGCATGGAAGGAAGGATAATCCATCACTGGAGTTACTAGGAACATGGTGTTATGAACTCATTTATTAGTTTATATGTGGCCTGTATACCGAAACAGAATTATGATTTAGGATTTAACACATGTTAAGTTTTGAGATGCAGATAAAGTCCCTTGTAGAAATTCGAAGAAGGTAACTGTATTTGTTAAATTTAGAATAGTGAGTTGGGGCTGTGGGGCGATGCCTGAAGTAGTGGGAAAGTGTATACATTTCAGGTGAGTTACTTTGGGTTCAAAGTTTAGCTCTGCAAGTCATTAGCTCTGTGACCTCATAGCTTGTTTATCCTCTGTATTTTAGTTTCATTATTTAGAAAATAGGAGAATGGTGAGAGGAGATTTGGGTGTTGGACTTGTGACCTTCTTGTGGGGTATTGTGAAGATTAAGGGGCTGTGCACAGCGCTGCTTGTACCCAGTAAACCTCCTTCCCCCACCTGTGTCGTCCTGCTCTTCCTTTATGGCAAAGGAGCCCAAAGTTTGTAGCCTGAGGGGAAGGAGAAATAGCTTGTGAGGAGAGAAGAGTGACAATAGAAATGAGAGGGAGAGAAACAGGAAAATGTAGCTGAAGGTGGGAGAGGGTGAGATTAGAAGCTTCAGGGCACCTTGTTAGCTTTGAGAGGAAGAGGGCCCCTTTCCTGAGACAAACAAGTTTGAAGAGAATGAATAAAGACAGTGTTGATCAGAGGGCCTTGAACTTCTTTCAGAGAAGCAGAAAGCTAGGCCATCTGGTATGAGGAGGGGAAGTGTGGGGCTGGGTTCTTGAGAAAGGAGAAAATTCTTTTTAGATAACCACTGTGGGAAATAAGATTAGGAGTAAACTAGAGTTGAATGAAAGGATTGCCAAAAAGCAAAAGCCAAGGGTTAGATAGCTTGAACTCTTGGTGTCCTTGTGGGTGTATGAAATTACAGAGGAGAAGGTCATGGGAGGTTAAGAGGTTGTGGAAAAGAGAAGCTGGAAATTGGACACGGAAGCGGATGTTGAAGTTTCAGGAGGGTGGTGGCAAGAGGATTGGGTGCAGAGGAGGAGTATGAGCGGGTGCTTTAGTCTTTGTGGAATGTGAAGGAGTGCTGGGAAGTCTGTTCCTAATGGTAGTGAGAACGGGATTTCGGGGTGTGTGTGGGGGATACTTGGTGTAAGTGGTTGTTTGTCAGCAACAGATCATTTCCTTCAAGGCAGGATACTTGGCACCTGATTGCCCTTGGAGCATAAACAGCTCTGGCACTGGTTGCCTTTAAAAATGATATGCCTGTTCTTTCCTGTAATGTAGCAGGGTAGTAGGCTAGCATTGCTCTCCTTCCCACCGAACCCCCGCAGTAATGGTTTGCTGGAAGAAATTAGACTTCTATATCACACAGTCAAAGTTAAATACCTGCTTTTCTTTTGCTGCTTTTAAGACTCTTTCTCTGCCTTTAACCTTTGGCATTTTAATTATGATGTGTCTTGATATGGGCTCATCTTTGGATTCATTTTGTTTGGGTCTCTCTGTGCTTCCTGGACTTCTATGCCCATTTCCTTCACCAGGCTAGGGAGGTTTTCTGTCATTAGTTTTTCAAATAGGTTTTCAATTCTTTGCTTTCTCTCTTCTCCTTCTGGAACTTGCATGATGCGAGTATTGGTACACTTTAAGTTGTCCCAGAGGCTTCTTACACTATCCTTATTTTAAAATTCTTTTTTCTTTTTGCTGTTCTGATTGGGTGTTTTTTGCTTCCTTATATTCCAAATTGGTGTTTTGTTTCTCAGCTTCATCTATTCTACTGTTGATTCTGTAAATTTTGTGTATCCTTCATTTCTGACTGGTTTCCATGTCCTTTTTTATGCTGTTGAAGATCTCTTTCCAAGTTAATCTATTCTTTCCCTAAGTTCTTTGAGCATCCTTATATCCAGTGTTTAGAACTTTGTATCTAATAGATTGCTTGCCTCCATTATGTTTAGTTCTCTTCCTGGAGTTTTGTTCAGTTATTTCGTTTGGGACATGTTTCTCTGTCTCCTCATTTTGGCAGCCTCCCTGTTTTTGTTTCTATGTATTAAGTAAACTGCTATGTCTCCTGGGCTTGGTAGAGTGGCCTAATGTAGTAGGTATCCTGTAGGGTCCAGTGGCACAGCCTCCCTGTTCACCCAAGCAGGGCACTCCAGGTGCATTCCCACCATGTGGGCTGTGTATATTCTTATTTTGTAGTGGAGTCTGGATTGCTGTTGCCATGTCATGGGAGGGATTTATCCCCAGGCCCATCAGTTGCAAGGACTAACTGTGATCACTGTGGAAAATCAGCTGTGCTGGGATCAAACTCACGGATCATAACTTACTTTATTGGGGCTCCGGTGCTGCTGAGTCCACCCCTTGAACATTTCACCTGTGGAGGTGGTAGGGTGGTCCTTCAGCATTGTCTGAAACTGTCTACTAGATGCACTAGCTCTGGCACCTCCTGGGAGGTGCAGGCCAAGGTCCGCTGTTGCCTGTATTCTGCCTTGAGCCATCTTTCATGAGCTACAAAGTGATCTGCAGATGGCTGCTACTTGTGCTGTGCTGGAAGGTACTCAGGAGAGGACAACCTGTGAACCAAAGCTGGCTGCCATTATCACTGGCCCTTGGGCCACTTAGTGAGAGGTATGGGGCACACTGAGGCCAGATGCTGCTGGTTTGAGAGATTTTAGGATAATAAGAAGTATGAGCCAAGACAGGCCATTATTGTGGAAAAGCCACTGGATACAGCTTGGGTGAGCCTGCAAGTTGGATATGGCGGGGTCTCAAGGAATCATCTAGGCTGGGTGAATATTGTAAGACAAGTTGATGGAGACTGAAATCCAGCCTGGCCTACTAGTTCTGTCAGACAGAATAGTTCTTCCCAGTGTGTCCCTGGTGTCTTTTAAGCTGCTACTCCAGCTCTGGAGCTCAGAGGAAGTGAGTCTGAGTATGTACATGTGTGGTCCCTTAAGAGGAATGCCTGGGACTCTAGCAGAACTCTGTCTCACTCAGCCATAATCCCCACTAGTTTTTACAGTTGGAAATTATGGCACTGGAATCCTGAGTTAGGGATCCTAGGTTAGGGATGGGACTCTCACTCTTTAAGGGAGACCTCAACATCCAAGATATCCATCCCAATTTTTATCCACCGCATGTAGGTGTAGGACCAGCCTCTTCTATGTCTCCACCACTCCTACCGGTCCAGATGTGGCTTTTTCTTTATAACCTTAGTTGTAGGATTTCCATTCAGCTAGATTTCAGGTGGTTATGATGATGATTGTTCTATAGTTTAGTTTTAATTTTGATGTAGTTGTAGGAGGATGCAAGTACTGCATTTACTTAAGCCATCATCTTGATTGGAAGCTAAATAACTTTTCATTGCTAAAATAATATGTAATACTAGAGCCTTGAGTAGAGCTCAGGGCCTGCAGGGCCCTGGCTTCCTCCATTGCCTGGGCAACTCCAGCTCTGTGGCCTCCGCCATCTTAGTTGAGTTAATTTGCATATTACTCCTTTATTAGATTAGATTAGATTAGATTAGATACTCTTCCATTTTGGAACCTCTCATTATTGCTGAAACCTTATTCATTTGAATGCAATGTAGTCCAACAGATGGATGCATTGGTAGGCTATAGAAGAAGAATTTAAATGCAAGTATTCAGATACTTGTTTTCAAGATTAATATTTTTTTAATTTTAAAAATTTTATTTTTCAATGACTGTTTGCATATAATATTATTTTGTATTTGCTTTAGGTGTACAGCATAGTGGTTAGATAGTTATACTAAAATTAATCTCTTTTTGATTTGTATTTGGCGATTAAAAAAAAAATCTAACCACCAGGAGGACATTGTGGAGAATTTAGTTTAGATACCTCAAAGATAATTAAATTTCTCTGTGTTTTTCTTGCAATCCTAGATTCCAACTGGCTGTGAAGTATTGGAAAGATGGCACCTCTTTTTACTAGGGTGTATTACAGTGATCTGCCAGCCTTAGTGCCTTATGACTTATTTTTTGTTGTTGTTGGTTTAGGAAGCAATTTATTGACTTTGCAACTAGTCATCTACAGAGCTTGAAGCCACAAATGAAGTGGAAAATCTTATTTGATGTTGTGGTTCTCAGAAAATAATAACTAGAGTTTGTGGTTGCAAATGATGGCAGGATTGCAGACACAGTGGACTGACCCATTAGTGGGGGTGTTGTTACCAGTGACACAATATCTGGTGGGAGATTTGGTGTCAGTTTTTAAATCGCTTTGTCTGTTTTTCAGATACAGTATTTATTATTCTGGCATACCACAAGTTGATTGTGCTTCTTGCTTTGCTGTTCCTGAACCAAAACTTTCCCTTGGATAGTTCAACCACTATGTAGTCAGTATATAACCTTTGATCTTTTAAATGCACAAAGAATTAAAATTCCAGGGCCGTTCCAGGCCTGAGCTGCTGATGTGCCACCTGCTAGATCATTGCTCGTAACGCAATGCTGATGTCATTTGGCTGTGGATATAGATTCTACTTCATTTTTCTCTATGTGCTAGATCTAAAAGGATTGACAGATTCACCTTCTCTGGTTTGTATTATTTCAGTGTTGATGTTTTATTACAGGGGTGGACAAAGTAGGTTAAATTACCAGCCATCATTACCTAAAAGATAAATCATAAGTAAGGTTATGAAATAATAGTAATAATAATAAGAAAACAAATACTACAAATAGATGACATAATAACTAATAAATAACAATCTAAGAATAAACTCTGTTTGGCATATTCACAACTGTAAATCTAGTTTGGCTAACTTCCTGTATGTTGCATTCTACTCTTCATGAAAAGTCAGTGCAGGAAGGATACTACAAAAGACCCTTGGCAGAGCTACATCTCACACCCAAATAGAAAAGTGAAGTGACTGTTGGGCCATTCTCTGGGTTTATAAAATATGACTGCATTGGTTTAAACTGACTTTTATAGATCTTCACTGATATTTAACCAAGTCTAAGTCCTATTGCTAACCCAGTTCCCCCTATTTTTTAGCATAGCTGAAGGTCAAAAGTGATATTTGTGCACTCTAATAAAGTGAAAACGGGTTGTTGACATACATTCTATGTTTATGAATTTGTGACCTATACTTTGAGTATGTATTTATGCTATTTAGGTTTGAGGAAAGACTCCTGGGAGAAATATTTAATATCTCACTATCTGATTATGATATAAATGTTGGTTGGATGCAAGAGGGACATGGTTTCTCAATTCTTCTAGTTGCAGAATCTGTAAAGACCAAGTTGATCAGTTGTTGAAACATTTAATAGTATAGTGCTTAGTATTTAAGGTAGTTGAGTTTTGTTAACAATGAACAGGGAGTTGTTGTTTTTCTCTCTCTCATTCCTACTCCCAGATTCTAAATAGATTTTCCACATTCAAAAATAGTAGTGTGGCCCGGCTGGTGTGGCACAGTGATCGAGCGTGGACCTATGAATCAGGAGATCACAGTTTGATTCAAAATCAGGGCACATACCTGGGTTGCAGGCTCTATCCCCAGTGTAGGGTGTGCGAGAGACAGCTGATCAATGATTCTCATCATTGATGTTTCTGTTCTCTCTCTCTCTTTCACTTCCTCTTTCTAGTCAATAAAAATATACTTTAAAAAATAGTATGGCGAATTTAAGCCGGTTGAAAAGATTGTTAGGAAATAAGTTATCTATTTATTTATTTATTTATTTATTTTTATGATCCGTTATTTTTTATTGTTGATACTATTACATATGTCCTCCACTTCCCCTCCCTTTCCCCCGTCACTCTGCCCCTTCCCTGGCCTTTACCACACTGTTTTCTGTATCCATGGGCTATGCATGTACAAGTTCAGGAATGTTTTGGACTTTATAATATTGGTAAATAGAGAATCCATTATCATACTTCTCACCCTATAAATATAATCTGACTCTTGGTTTTGTGAATGTTTATACTCTCAGGACCTGTCATAAATACACTTGAGTAATTGATTTCTTTTGTTCCGAAGTGTTTTTCCAATATCACATTGTGAAGATAAAAAGGAAAACCTATAGCAATATTCTTGACCTCAGTAATTTGTTGAGAAGTTAACATTCATATGTGAAATTATATTTTGGTTGCTCTCCAGTAGTCTCGTGGTCCAGATGGTCAGGAAGGGGAAAGATTATTGCTGGTGAATACAGCCAGGAAAGTTTCATGCAGGTGGCAAAAATGTGGATAGCTAACATAATTTTCCAAACTATCTGGCTATCCTTTTCAAAGTATTTTATGAAGCCTAGAATAAGGGTTGTGTGTTTCTCTTTACAGGGCAAATAGGCTGTGGGAATGTATTGTTAAATTTATTAATCCATGTAACGATCATCTATTGAAAGCCCATTGTGTTTTAAGTATTGTTTTTGGAATATTGTTCTCATGAAATCAAGCTCCTGTCATACCACCTGTACTTGCAGAATCAGCTGTTAATATTTGAAGTTAGTTTGGACCCCCAAAATCAGATAATGAAATGGTTATTTATGTAAGTATTAATATTTATAAATAAAGTATGGAGTACCACAAATAGTTGCTTATAAAAGAAAGGATTTGGGTATTAGGTATTTGTGTGTAATAAATATTTTATGATTTTGCTTAAGTAAAGTTTTAGAATAAATGGTTCAAATAGGCAGGACACCAGTGGCTGTTTTGTATAAGGCCCTGTTATGGGTGCCGGGAGGGTCGTTTGTATGTATTTCCTGCCCAAGGTCTGGTAGAGAATAGACACCCTCCGGTTCCCATAGTCTTGAGGGCATTTGTGGGTCGCTGGCACCAGAGATTCTAATACTGGCTGATCATTATGTTAGAGGTTCCTGCTGCCTGGAGGATGGAGCAGGCAGGGAAGGGAATGGCTGTTCCTCAGCCCTCAATCTCAAGGCCCAATTTACAAGCTAATACATTGAATCATTTTGTATCTGCTTCACAGGATTGTTAATTTCAGTTTTTTCTTTCTGTTACCGTGTGCTTAGCAAACTATTAATGCAGTACTTTGACATCATTATAAGTAAAAAGATTAAGGGAAAACTTTAATATGGGTTTTAAAAGTTGGTAGGCCATTGTCACTAATTCATGAAATATTTACTGTCCCCCCCCCCCACCTTTTTTTTTTAGAACAAATGACAAACACAAGTATCTTCGTTTAGACCCAGAAACATACTTTTATGGAACTGAGACTTTAAATATACTTTTAATATTTAAAGAGAACAATTTCTTTCCCCGAGTAATTTCCCTGAAAACAAAGAGGGAACAAAACTTGTTAAATTTGGGGTAGACTCAAAAAATTGCTCGAAGAAGAACAGTTTATGTTCCGAGGAAGCAGACCTGATTGCCTTTGCATGTCAAAATTGTTCTCCTTCGACATTCTCATTATAATCAACCGTGAGACGCTGAGCCTGTGTGTCGCATTAACATTGGAAACAGACCAGAACCAAGGAAAGCAGAAATATTCATTTTTGGACAAAGAATTTCAACAGTGCAATGAGAACCTGAGCTTCCTTAGTTGTAATCAAAATCGGATTGAAGGCAACTCCACAGTTTACTCAGAGTAATGGTTACCTGGGGAAGCCTGTGTGTGGACTTCTGGTCTCTCGCAAATGGGCTTTATTCACAAGGGGTCCCTCGCGCAGTCCTCGGGGTAACAGACTGCGAGGCACTCCTAGGGCACCACTACATGGGCCAGTGGTCATTTTCTGGGCCACTCTAGGATCATGTTATATTTTTATTCCAAAAATACCACTTGACAGGCTTCTGTGTGCTAGATATTTACTTAGCTCTTTGGGAAAATGAATAATATGTGATCTTTGCCCTCCCAGAATTTAGACTAGTAGGAAAATAAAGCATTAATAGCTTGTTTTATTTTTTATTTAAAAAGTTATCCTATATCTTACCACTCTCCACCATCCACCACTTAATTACCCAGAAAGACCATTTTGAACGTTTAGCCATTTCTCCCATTGCTGTAAAGATGATAACTACCCCGTATCTTGCCACTTCTTTATTTTTTTGTATTGATTTTTTTCAGAGAGGGAAGAGAAGAAAGAGAGAGAGAGAGAGAGAGAGAGAGAGAGAGAGAGAGAGAGAGAGAGATGCTGTTCTACTTATTTACGCATTCTTTGGTTGTCTCTTGTATGTGCTCTAAAGATCCTCTCTTGGCCTCTTGTACAACTCTTGTCCTGGACTATACAGCTGTGTCGTCTTGCGAAACGAGAATTCCATTTGCTTCTTTTCTGTATTGGGCCTGTTATCTCTAGATCCCATAACCTTTTCTCTTGGCCCGTGTTTTGTGAGAGTATGTCATCCAGTAGATGCCAATAAAAGGAAGCGTGTGCTGGTAAGGTTTTCTTTTCCTTTTTTAAAAAAATAATAATTAAATAGTTTAGGAGGAATTGAGAGAAATGTGGGGTTTAAAGTGTTTCTTTACTTTCAGCTCTCTCTCTCTCTCTCCCCTCTTGTTTTCTCACCTTCAGGAGTACCAGCTGCCTCCAATTCCTGTAGCCCAAACTGACTTCTCTCTTAGGTTCTTTCCCGTAGGCATGTTACTGTCTTCTGTCAACATTAACTCAAAATTTGGTTGCAGTTTCTTTCAGCCTCACCAAAAGAGATCTTCAGCAGCAGTAGATAGCTGCCAGAATGATGATGGAATGCTTTCTTTACCCATAGATGCCAGTAGAACAAAAATAGAATATGTTATTATGCCCTCCAGTTAAAATCCATATATTTGAAAAATGTTTTCTGTTCAACTTACTGTTGTCAAAACTGGGTTACAGTGTAACATTGGTAGAGTTATTTTTGCAGAAATTAAAACTGTTTAAAAAGTAATCCTACTCTAAGGCTATTAATGTGTTTAAAAGATTGATCTGATTCCCAGGTAATCCTTTGATTTCTGTTTTGGTAACTGAATAAAACCCAATGTGAAGTAATCGGTAAGAATAGCATTTCAAACCAGCTTAGTTTACTGTAAACCTAGCAGTTCTGAAAAGAGAAAGAGAAAAAAATCCTAGATTGGACTTTTAAATTATGATTTTTATTTTTAAAATGTATTTGGATGCTCCTGCATTGGCTGAATGTATGTTTACCAGAGTTCTATCTTCTTGTTGTATTGATCCCTTTAGTATTATGAAGTGGCCTTCCTTATCTCTTGTTATGGCCTTCACTTTGAAGACTATTTTGTCAGATATAAGTATTGCTGCCACAGCTTTTTTTTTTTCATTTCCATTTGCCTAAAAAATATTTTCCAATCCCTTCACTTTCAGTCTGTGTTTTGAGGTGGGTGTCTTGTAGATAGCATATATATGGGTCACATTTTCTTATCCATTCAGCCATTTGATGTCTTTTTTATATATATTCTAGGGGCCCGGTGCACAAAAATTTGTGCACTGGGGGTGAAGGGGGCGGTCCTTCAGCCCGACCTGTGCCCTCTCCCAGTATGAGACCCCTCGGGGGGATGTCCACCTGCTGGTGTGCCTGGACAGCCTGGTTGAGGGGCTGATGGCTGTTTTCAGACTGGCCAAGCCTCCCAGTGTGGACCCTTACCCCATGGGGGTGTGGCCAGCCTGGGTGAGGGGCTGAGGGCCATTTTCAGGCTGCCCACAGCTCGCATTGACCCAGCGTCCCAGCGAGGTTGGCTGCAATCAGGTTTCTGGGGTTTATTTATCTTCTATAATTGAAACTTTGTTGCCTTGAGCGGAGGCCTAGTCAGGCAATGAAGCCTTCTGTTTGTTTCAGCTCCATGGCTTCTATAATTGAAACATTGTTGCTTTGAGTAGAGGCCCAGCCGGCTTAGGCAGGCAGTTTCAACTCCATCGCTGGTACAAGGGAAGCCTCCTGTTTGCTCTAGCTCCATGGCTGCTGGCCACCCTATTGGCTGGGTTAATTTGCATACATCTGCTCTGATTGGCTGGTGGGCATGGCTTGGCTGGTGGCCATGGCTTAGGTGTCTTGGAGTGATGGTTAATTTGCACATTAATCTTTTATTAGATTAGATATATATTTTATTGATTTTTTACGGAGACTAGGAGAGAGGGGTAGAGAGTTAGAAACATCGATGAGAGAGAAACATCAATCAGCTGCCTCCTGCACACCTCCTACTGGGGATGTGCCCCCAACCAAGGTACGTGCCCCTGACTGGAATGGAACCTGGAACCCTTCAGTCTGCGGGCTGATGCTCTATCCACTGAGCCAAATCAGTCAGGGCCCACTTGATGACTTTTGATTGGAGCATTTAGTCCATTTATGTTTACGGTTACTATTGATAAGTACTTGTTTGTAGCCTTTTTTATTTTTCGTGCCTCTGTTTCTTCTTCCCTTTTTATTTCTTCTTTTTTACAACAGTCCCTTTAGCATTTTTTGCATTGCTGGCTTGGTAGTGATAAACTCCCTTAGCCTTTTTTTGTGTGCTCAGATCCTGATTTCCACTTGCTGGATAGAATATTCTTGGATTCAGTCCCTTGCTTTGCATCACTTTGTATATTTCATTCCATTCCCTTCTGATCTGATGTGTTTCTATTGAGAAATCATTTGATACTCTAATGGGGAATCCTTTTTAGGTAACTCTCTGTCTCTCTCTTGTGCCTTTAAAATTCTCTCTTTGTCTTAACGTTCGCTGTTGTAATTATGGGGTTTCTTGGTGGGGTTCTTTTGGGGTTCATCTTGTTTGGAACTCTCTGTGCTTGTGGGACTTTTTCCTTCCCCCAAATCAGGGAAGTTTTCTGTCATTATTCCTTCAAATAGGTTTTCTAATCCTTATTCCTCTTCTTGTCCTTCTGGCACCCCTATTATACGTATGTTATTTCATTTCATGTTGTCCCAAAGTTCCCTTAGGCTCTCCTCCTGCTTTCTAATTTTTTTATTCCAATTTCTATTCAGATTGGGTGTGTTTTTCTGCCCTATCTTCTAACTCACTAATTTGGCCCTTCACTTCTAGTCTGCTTTTGAAACCTTCCATTGTGTTTTTTATTATAGCTATATAATTTTTGATTCTTACATAAGTTGTTGATTTTCTCATCCATTTGGTTTATGAACTGTATGACCCTTACTCTAAATTCTTTTTCTGACATACTGCATGCCTCTGTTTCATTTAGTTCCTTTGCTGGTGAGGTAACCTTTTCTTTCTTTGGAGGATTATTTCTTTGTCTCCCCATTTTTGCTGTCTCTTTCTGGACCTGGGCACCCTGCTTAGAGTTTGAGAGTTTGAAGACCCTATCAGGGCAATGGTCCATAAATCATTAGTCCAGAAGCTGGGTCTGCCTTGTGTCTCCCTCCTTTATTGTCTCTGCTCTTAGTTGTATCTCCTTCTCCCATGGATCTGCTACCTCAATTGTCTGCTTCAGATGCTTAGGGTGGTGGGAGCATATACACAGTTCCTCTGGTGTGCAACTCCCTGTGAGGACCC
The DNA here is from genome assembly GCA_004026665.1 of Murina feae. Lineage (NCBI taxonomy): Eukaryota > Metazoa > Chordata > Mammalia > Chiroptera > Vespertilionidae > Murina > Murina feae. Next base: position 63,014 of record PVJC01000285.1, on the reverse strand, counting down.
AGAGCCCTCTGGCATGTTATTCTCTGTGTGGTCCCGGCACTTGTGGCAAGGTGGCACCCTAGATCCCTCTGACAGTGTACTTGCAGTGTGGTCCTTTGGCCCCTGGCTGGACACACTGGCTTGCTACAGGTTGCTCAGCAGTGTTCTCCTATGGCCCAGAGTGAGGTGTGTGCTGGGTTTCTCCAGGTAGCCCCTGCAGGACTGTCCAAGGGGCCAGAAAGAAATGGGTGCGGGTTGCTCTGGGTTGCACAGTCAGAGCTCCCCTGAGGCCTGAGTGGGGCACATGTTGGGTTACTCCAGGTTGCTCCAGCAGCAAGACCCTGGGCTTGCAGTGGAGTGGGTGCTGGTTGTACTGGGTCACACAGTCCTTGCTTTCTTGTAGCCTGGAGTGAGACACTTGCCGTCTTGCTCCAGTTTGCCCCTCCTCAATGTGGAGTGGGGGCAGGTTACCCTGGGTTGCTCAGTCTGCACTCTCTTGTCACCCTGAATGAGGTGCACCTTGGGTTGCTCTGAATGGCCCCGACAGAACTGTCCTGGAGGCCGGGGTGGAGCAGGCAGAGGGCTGCCCTGGATATGAGCTCCCCTGTGGCCCTGAGTTGAGGTGTGTCCTGTGTTGCTCTAGGTCATCCCTCTGGGCTGGGGTGAAGGGGGTGTGGGTTGCTCTGGGTCACCCCAGCACGGCTGTCCAGGGAGCCGGGGTGGAGCAGGCACCAGTTGCTCTGGGTCGCACAGTCCCCACTCTTCTTTGGCTCAGAGTACCATATTTTCTGGTATATATGACGACTTTTTAACCCAGGAAAATCTTCTCAAAAGTGGGGGGTCGTCTTATATGCCCAGTTGTCTTATATGCCGGAAAATATGGTAGGTTGTGCTCTGGGTTTCTCTGGATCACTCTGGTAGCAGGTCCCAGGACTCTGGGAGAAGCAGGCACTGGGTGACTCCTGGTCAGGCTAGCAGTATGGTTCTGGGGTCCTGGGTGGGGGTGGGACATAGTGTTCCCCCTGGCTTGCACTCACTGTGGGGTCTTGGAGTTGGATCCTAGGATACTGGGTCCCAGCGGACTGGTGAGGAGGCCTGATGAGGGGAGCTCATGCTGGCGGCGTGCACTCCCTGCAGACATCTGGGAGCCTGCGGGAGGTACTGCCCTTTTAAATTCTTGAGTGGAAAGCATTCTTTCTCTTCCTTAATAAGTTCTGTTAATGTGACTCTTGCTTTGTTTTCCTTACTTACTTGCCTTTATTGTGAGCTTGGGGCCAGATTTACTAGACTTCTGATCTCGCACAGTTTTCAATATTAGTATGGGTGAAGGAAGGGGATGGGGAGAGCCTAAAGAATAGGGGCATAGAAGGGAAGGTTCACAGGTTAAATGAAAATAAATTTTGCATTTATCTTATTTGTGTCCTTAGTATTATAACAAAACCATTTTATTTTAGTTAATAGTTCATATTAAGTATAATGTACAAAAATTGCTGTGAATAAATTACTTTTCACACTTGTCATTTGGAACTATACATTTTAAAAGAATAGGCTACTGTAAGTCCCTATTTAATTTTTTTTGTTGTTTGTTCTTTTAAAGTTTCTGAATACTTGATTCTTTCCCCAGGCTAGGGCATTATAGGTTCAATAATTTTCTAAAGCAGTGCATGCCAACTTATATGTAAACATGTCACCTGGGGATTTTGTTAAAATGCAGATTCTGGGGTTGTGCTTGAGAGTCTGTATTTTTAATAAGCTCCCAAGTGCTGATGCTGGTGGTCATTCCACAACACTGACTAGCAAAGGTTTAAAATATTGTAGATATAGGAAGAATTCAAAATTTGTTGAACTTCTAGAAAGATGGCACTGGGAGCCCCTGTATTATTGGCTGCCACTAAGTACTTCTTATAGATTTAATATGTTTTTCATTATTTGTAATATTCTGTTTAGTGACTCCAGTACTATATTTCTATTTATTAATGTGAGAGTTTTATATATTAAATATATAAACTATATTCCCCTAGTGTCTTTAAAGAAAAAAAATATTGTACTTGCTATATGCTTAACTTTGATTTGTGGCATACAAACATCTTATCTACAGCTGTTATTCACTGACATTCTATTGTATATACTGTGTTATGGTTATAAAAACATAAAACTATAGAATAAATAAAAATTTATAACCAGTTTCATTGTAATGTGTGTTCCTGTGCAGTTAGATATTAGCAATGAAAAGAGGTTAATACTTCTTTTTAAAATTTGTCTTCTAAATAGCTCAGTCACTAAAAGAATTTGCAAGACTACTCATCACAGTAGAAGAAGAAAGGAGAAGATTGGTAAGTCTGACACTCATTTCTTAAGAATAACATTTTGTTTGGATTTTTTTAAAAAGGATAAACCTTTTAAATTAGGCTTAGCATTATAATATAATGCATGTATTAAATGTTACAGAAAAAAGTTGTATGATGATCAAATGTCGCTAATAAGATAAGCCATTTCTACTTATTTCATTTTTCAACATAAGCAAATTACATCCATTTTGTTTTCCAGTTAATTTTTCTAATAATTAAAAATATTTGCCCTAACCAGTTTGGCTCAGTGGATAGAGCATCGACCTGCAGACTGAAAGGTCTCAGATTCGATTCCAGTCAAGCGCATGTACCTTGGTTGCAGGGACATCCCCTATAGGAGGTGTGCAGAAGGCAGCTGATCGATGTTTCTCTCTCATCGATGTTGCTAACTCTCTATCCCTCTCCCTTCCTTTCTGTAAAAAATTGATAAAAATATATTTTAAAAAATACATTGAACAAACTGCCATTATGAAATCCATTAAGAAATTAAGCAAACTTCTAAATAACCTTAATGTTATAATAAAGTCACATTACAAGTATTAAAGGCAATTCATGAATTGGGTGTTGAAGGCTGGGATGATTTTTCTGGGCTGGGAAAAAAAGGGAATGCATTCCAGATTGATGATTAATTTATGTGGCAGTATCGATGCTTGGTTATTAGTAATATATTTATTCATTTACAAATATAATTTCATACTCATTGTGTTCAAATTTCTGTGAAGGTCCCTCTCTATGACCCAGTCTTTCTATATGTGTATGGAAAAAAATAGCATGATATATCCCAAGGATTGCTGTAAGCTAATACCTGGCACATAATGTTAACGGTGCTGAAGATGTTGATTGTCAGTTACAGTGAGGGCTACACACTTCTTTAAGACATCACCTTTGATATCACTATACTTCAGCATTGTGTTGGGGAATTATGGGGAAACATAAGTAAACTCAAATGTGGACTAAATGTGCTAGAAATGCAGCACAGTTTGGTGTCATTTGCTAAATGGATAAGGGAGAGCAATGGCTAGAAATTTTTGAATAGCAAATGAGAGGATCAGTATGAGATTTAGGAGAGATTAATTTGGTGGCCATGTTGACAAAGAGATGAGGTATGGAAGAGATATCGGGGAGAAGGGGTAACCATATTTCCTTAGACCATGTAAGCCTACCCTTCCAGGGTCTGGTCTCAGTATCACAGAGAGAGCCACACAATGTGATCTGGACTACAAGTGGAGGTGACTTTGATTGGAGTCTTGAGGCCTAACTAGGACACTTTTATGTACTTTATACATAATTGTCACTCCAGCTGTCTGAGGTTACGTAATAGAGGTTGAATTTCCATGGGGAGATTTGGGTAGTGAGTGCACTATGGCCCAGAAGAGCAGATGTTGATGGAAACAGGGGAAGAATGGTTAGAGATATGTGTAAATAAAGAGTTGGAAATGGCATGGAATCCAGCGGAATATTCAGTTCTGGGTGAGTGAGGTTGTGATTCAGATCCTGTACAAAACAAGTAATGCAGAAGAGCAATAAACTAACTAGCATGAGCTATCATTTTAGAAAATGTGTTAGTTGAAGAGTGTGGGAAAGTGTGTTGTAGCTTGGAGGGGAGAAAAGAGCCAAGGGAATGAATGTCCTTAGAGCTCTGGAGACCTACGGGCACCTGGGGAAAAGCTCTTCCTCTGAGCTGGGAGAAAAGGAAGAGAGGATTGGTTAAAACAGAGACCTTCGGACAGTTAGTTGGGCAGGTGGAAAGAGTGTTAGGAAAGAGTGGTCATTTACTCTGAGAGGAGTTTGTAGAAATAATTTAGAACAGTCTCTGTCTCTCTCCCTCGCCTTTCCTTTATCTCTAAAAATCAATAAAATATATTTGGGAAAGAAAAGAAAGCAGAGAGGACAAGCATGACTAGTTATAATGCTGAAGTTTCACTATTGACAGAGGAGAAGATTTTGAGAGAGGGCATAGAAGTTGTTATCAGGAGTGAGAGTTGAAACTTACTGAACTTGGCAATGGGGCTGATCTAGATAATGAAGTTAAGATGTAGCGGACTGGGAAGTCAGACCTTAGGAATTAAGAAGACTGAGCTCAGAGATTTGGATGTTTTATAAGCAGGATCTTGAGACATCCAATATGATGACCAGTATGATCGAAGGGTAAAAGACAAAGACCAAGGAGAAGAAACAGCTGAGGAATGGGGTAAAGTGTCTTAAAAGCCATGGAGATGGGGATTAGATCAACGCTAGTGTTTCAGAATTCATCATTTTTGCCTTCAGCCATATTTCTCATGTTGGGGCACGGAAGAAATTTTTCATTAATGAGTGGAGTCATATTGTGGTTTTTCTTGCTTTTCCTGTTGTTTCAGAGAAGGTCTGAAATAAAGAATGCAAAATAATGAGGAAAAACCTCTATAGGTAAAAGCCTAATTGCATTTCCACAAAGATTTTATAAAAGTAATCATTAACACACAAATCTAAATACTGGAGTGATTAATCAACACTTTTATTCACATGATGTTAATATAAGTGAAGAATTAGCTGGTAGAAGAATTAGCTGGTATAAAGATCTTATAGAATTTGTGTTTTAAAAATTAGTGTTTCATTTTTAGAAGTAGGATATTTTAAGAATATATACTAGGAAAGTGTAAAGGAGTTCTATAATTCATTATAAAGCCTATGTTTTTCAGTGATAAATCATGACTTATATGAGTGAATTTGACCGAAACCTAAGTATGTTAGAGCCGTGACAAAACAAAAATAAAAGCTCAAGAAGATGAAAGAGGATACTTAACAGTTTAAACAAATTCTCATGTCACCAATGAGTTACCATAATTAGATAATATATCATCTGGGTGACCTAAAAAGGCAATTTGAAAAAAAAAAAAAAAGGAAAGAGACCAAAGAAATATTGACCTTTTTAAAGAAATGGAACCTTTTAGCTTTTTATTAATTGAGTTTCTTTAAAAAAAAAAATCAACTAAAGCCAACTAAAAATGCCTAGTTTTAACACAATAAAAAAGTGAATCAGATAAAGCAATAGGAAAATAATTTGTTTCAGATACCAGCATACCGACAGAACCACCTAAGGAAGCATAAAGTCTTAGTTGAGTCTTTCTGGAAGAGGTCTCTGTTACCTCTTATTATTTGTATTGAAATACTGAATTTGACTCAATTGCCTCCTGGCCTTTGAACTTGATATTGTCTTTCCCTGAATTCCTGGAACCTGACCCTCTCCCTCATTTCTCCCTTCTCAGTAGTCTCCCTCTGGTTCCCTGTCCTCTAGCCTAAGGGGCTGTAGTTTCTCCTAATGTGTCCCTACAAGCTTTTTTGGGACTTAGACCTTTGTATTTGTCATGTCCTCTGCCTTGAACATCCTGATTGTATCCTCCCATTGGCTTCATCTTGTTATTCAGACTTTACCCCGTAGATCACCTCTGGGGCCTGCATTTTCCATACAGCCTAAATTAGTCCCCTTTGGCCCTCATATATAGCAACAGAAATAACTGTTCATGCAGCTTGCATTCTCCTGGGGATAAATAGGCATTAAATAAATTATGTCTGATGGCGGTAAGTACTAAAAAGAAAAAAGAATGCAGCTGGTAGATGTTGCCATTTATTGAGATGAGGAAGGACATGAGAAAGAAATAGTTAAAAATTTGAATCTATTTAGATGCCTACTGGGTATCTAAGTAACCTTGCCCAGGGAGCAGCTGGATATGAGTCCAGAGAGGTCAGGGATAGCAGACGGGACTAGAGATATAAATTTAGAAGTTGACAACATGTAGAAGATATTTAAAGCTATGGGATGGATGAGATCACCCAATCCGTAAGTGTGCAGACAGAAGAGAAAATGTGGGAGAATTGAACCCTGAGGTGGTTGAGTCCAGAGTTTGATCAGATGAGGTAAACTCAACAAAGGAGATTTAGATCAGTAGGAGAAGCAGGAAACACTGTTGGACAGCTTGTTTAGTCCCATTTATTCACTGTGCTACAGTAGGGTCGTGGAATGTTACTAACTAGAAACTATAGGATGTGGATTCAGTGATTCTAGCTGTTCTTCAGGATAGAGGGTCCAAATGATCTGACCCACCCTATGCTACTTGTCTTCCCCTGCCTGGGGACCTTTACTTTATGGGTACTTTTAGTCCCTAACTTTGACAAATGTGTGTGTGCACACACGCGTGTGTATGTGAGTACGTGCCTGCAGCAAAATAGTTTTTTTAAGCTATGTTTTTATCACCAATTGAGGAAGCCTCAACTTCAGAATATTTTAGCTTATATTAATTTAAAGAATTTATAGAGATGTACTTATTTCTTATAGTTTTCATTTTGATGAATATAAGAAACTTTCTTTTTAAACCATGATCAATTCCAACATTTACCATTCACATTTGACCTTTGACGTGTAAGTTTACAAATTTGCTTTAGGTTTGCCAAGATTTAAATTCTTTCTGTTTAGTGCCCAGGTTACTCTTTTTTTTTTTTAATTCTTGGGTAATGAAAATACTTTCCTGAAATGGGCTAGGTTAGGTGTCTGGGTATTAATTTGAAACAAAAAAATTATGAGATTACCTAGGACTAGGTAAGGGTCAATAGGAAGTAGACTCAAAATAGTTGTAGATCTAACATAAGTTACTTGAGTTACTGACACAAGATTTTGAGCTCTTATTAGTCTCAAGAGATTTTTTTTTTAAATGTATCTGTGATACCCAGTATATTAGACACTAGTCATAGGAAGGTATAAGCACCTGAAATGTGTTAGAAATATTGTTCAAGCCAAGTAATAATTATTGGGAAGCACTGTTATGATAACAGCTGACCCTGAGCGTTTTCAAGGTACCAGGCACTGCTATGGTAATTGCTTTATATTTTAAACCAATTTAATCTGCATAGCACCTCTCTGAGGTGACATTATTAATACAACCCCTATTTAAGTCTTTAAAAAATTGTATTGATTTTTAGAGAGAGAGGAAGAAAGGGGGGGAGAGAGAGAGAGAAAGAGAGAGAGAGAGAGAAACATTGATATGAAAGTGAATCAGCCATTGGTTGCCTCCTGCACACCTCCTATTGGGGAATAAGTCCTCAATCCAGGCACGTGCCTTGACCAAGAATTGAACTGACAACCTTTTGGTGCACCGAGTGGCACATAACGAACTGAACCACACCAGGCAAGGCTAATACACCCATTTTAAAGAAGAGCAAACTCGAAGAATATAACCAGTAAATGGTATGCCACAGTTTACACCCAGGTTTTAGGCTCCAGAGACTTCACATATCTATAATGTTCCAAACTAAAACTGTTTTCATTAAAAATTGGATAACAATAATAGCAAACATATATTATTTTTTAATATATTTTTTATTGATGTCAGAGAGGAAAGGAGAGAGAGAGAAACATCCATGATGAGAGAGAATCATTGATCGGCTGTCTCCTGTATACCACCTACTGGGGATGCAGCCCACAACTCGGGCATGTGCCCTTGACCGGAATTGAACCTGGAACTCTTGAGTCTGCAGGCTGATGCTCTGTCCACTGAGCCAAACCAGCCAGAGCACAAACATGTATTATTAATATAGTATGAGAGTGCTCTATTAAGTGCTTTATTTCAGCGTCTTACAAAAATTAAGGGAGAATGCAGGCATTTTAAGTATTGAAATTGGATTACTTTTCAAATTCTTAATCATATTAAAACTGGCACATATTTCAGCAAAAAACTTACTCTATTAATCCATTGACAGTTCCCATAACAAATTTTGGCATACGTGAGCCAAAAATGTTGAGTAAACCTATTTTAAGTTTTTCTTATCCCTTCTTTGAACCAAGGATTCATGAAATTGGAGAATACCTTAAGTGTTGAGAAAACTGCACGTTCCTATTTCCCCAGATGAAAGATTTTTGTTTAGTCTTCACCATCCATTTTTGCATTGCTCATATGCCATCGGTAAGTGCTATTGATTAATTTGTGCGCCTAGCGTTAATATTGTTATAAACTGAAGTCCCATGATCTGTGAATAATTGTTATCTCAGACATATGAAGCACGATCTATTAACATTCCACGTGCATGAGTATAATATGATATGGGTTATATTTCTGGTATGTCTCAGGTTAACTTTCATTAGATATAAACTTTAGGTGTGCTGGCCTACATACCAACTTTTCTTTATACAGTGATTTTGCCTGAAACTTATACAAGAAGCATCTCCTGTACATAGCTCTGATTTTCACATTTTTTGACTGGTGGCGGCTTCCCGTGACTTCCTGATTTCTGGTTATCTGATGAAATGATGAGTTAGCAGATCACATTGCTTCTTAAGTGGGTTTTCTTTTTATCAGTAATTGTCTTAGTACTTATTTGTGTTTTTTTTAAAGTTTGCAAAGGTCTTTGATGTATCTTTTTAAAAATCCTTACAGCAGTCTGAAACTTCAGACTGTAAATGAATGACTCAAGATAACAGATATCACTAGTAAGTGGCAGTTGAAGACGTGGGAGCCAGTGTCCGGTCTTTGGACTGGACTTTCAGCTCTGCTTTGTTATATCCTGCGTCTTCCCTTTTTTATATACATTTTAGAGGGAGAGGCCTGCAGCCTGATCTCTTTTTTATATACATGAAGAGGGAGAGGCCTGCGGCCTGATCTCTTTTGTGCTCCCCGCCCACTGTGTGTATTAGATGTACAGAAAGCATCTTGGTTGGTTGAGAGTTATCATATCTTATTTACCATTTCTCAGATTGTTTGGCTTAATTCATTATGCTTAATTCTAACAGAGAAATAAACGATCTTTAGGTAAAAAGTCATTAGTTTAATGTGAAGGACTTGAATAGGGTGCTTGCTAGGATTTCAGAAAACACATTAGTGTTCATTTTTGGTGAATTTTTGTCTTTTGATTCTATGACTGGAAAAGGACTCTTGCTGAAAACTAGGAATTCTGTCAAAACTCTAAAAATGTCTCACAGTAGATTTGACATGGTGGTCAGACATGGAGCTATCCTGGCAGCTTGCCTTGTAGTCATTTTGCTGCTCGTTAACGCTTCCACCCTAGAGGATAAGGAAGGGGATGAAAAGAGATAAAACCAAGGCTGGATTTCTGTGCTTCTTATTAGCTCTTGCAAAGCACACTTGGAAAGGAGCCCTCCCTTTCCCCCGTGCAGTTAAGGTTTGTGTTATTGACAGTTGTGGTCATAACTAGCTGTCAGCCGAGGGAACTGAGTCAGCGCTCGTTTTTAAAGTTTGTGTTTTAGAATACCATTTTCCTCACCATTGGACATGAATGCTTTTCTTGTCACTGACACCATCCTCACAGCTGGTTTTTAGTGAGTACATATCAAATTGCTAGATTCCAAGATTTGTAAATGAGTACGTGACAGTAAGCATCCAAATCTTTATATTTTCCTGTTTCCCAAGACCTCTGTTTTTTTTTTAAGATTAACCTTGACTGTATGGAAGGATTTAAAGGGAACTTTTCCACCAGCCAGTGCTATTTTAAACGCAATTTAAAATAGGATGTTTGAATAAAGAACTCACGCATTCTTTTCTTTTTCCTGTCAAGATATAAACTGAATTGAAGATGTCTTTTTCAGTTTGTTACTCTGGCATAAATCTTTGGGTGTTAGGTGTTTGCCGCTTAAGTGAGTGAATATTAAGTGAGCAGCAGTAGTCAACTGGACACAGCCCTTGTGCTTCCCATATTTTTGCTCCCATCTCTAGTTCTCTTCTCTGCCTGCTTTTGCACTGTATCCCAGGTGTATAGGCTTTACTTTGGAGTCAAAATTGTACATCATATTGGAATCTTTCCATTTTTACCTCTGAACTTTCAAAAATACATTTACCCTATGGAGTCAAGCTGTCATTTTTCATTGGCACCGTTGGGGATGTACTGGGTCTGTATAAATTTATAAACCATGCTTTGATGATGGCGTGTGTGTGTGTGTGTGTGTGTATTTTTTTTGATAGTAAGCAAAAAGATGCTTTGATATAGAACGTAAATATATATAAACTCATTTTGTAACCATCCCCTGAAAGATTTTTAAGACCTAGATGGGGCACTTAAGTTTAAAGGGTGGAGAAAATAAACCTAAGTAGACATAAAGTAGACTAGAAAATAGCCGTAAAAGGTATTATGAAGGGAAATTTTTAAATAATGTAACAAAGCAGTGGATGGTTGGGAAATATCAGCTGATCAACCAAAATAAAACATTAAGGTATTCAGTGAGCAAAAGGTTTTTGTCTTTGTTTATGATTAAACCATTCACTACCAAAGGAATTGCAAATTTAACTACTACTAAGATAAGAGAATTAAAGCTTTCTTAATTAAACTTTTACATTTTGAGATACTTATAAATTCACATACAATTTTAAGGAATCCTATATATTGTTTGCCCAATTTCTCCCAATGGTAACGTTTTGTAAAACTCTAGTACAATCGCTTATTACATTTTACTTTAGTTATAATACTAATTAAAATAATAAATTATTCATAACATTGATATTTGTCTTAGAGTCAAATTCTTGCAAGACAAAAGTCTGCTCTTAGTGGATTCTTATCACGATGGCTTGTGTTATTTCTCAGTGAAGGCTGGTTATGTGTGTGTCACCTAGGACATTCACTTGCAGAGCAAACAGAACTTGGTTGGGAAGACACTGAGGCATCTCATTTATCTGTGGAAAGGGTCACACTGTATGTGCTATTCTGGAACAGCCAGAATCATGAACTCAGGCCTCTTCCAGGCTTTTTTTTTTTGGTCTGTGCCTTTCAATTGCTTATCAGCTTCATTCTCTTGGTTGGCTTCTTCCACGTGGCAAGTCATAAACATTGCCAGTGGACTGGACTGGTCTGGGCAGAAATTGTTTTGGGGGGCAGGGTGGAGGGCTGGGTAGTAGCCCATCATAACCTTAAAAAAATAAAACTTTAAAAAGGCTTCTGCGTATATATGTTTCTCTGAATATGTATTTCTCTGAATATCAGCACTTTTTTCAAAAACAAGGGAATTATTGTGATTTGGATAATCACCCAATCGTTGTTTATTGCAGGATGTTAATAGCCTTAAGAATTTCCAGTTAACATTGTCATTTGAACAGAATATGATGGTATTGAGTTGTCTGAAACTTTGTAGGAGTTAAGAAACATTATATTCATTCATCTGTACATTAGAAACATTCACTTTGCAAAACAGGAATCAAACAAGAATGTGTACCATTATTTGAATTCAGTATTGTTTTAAAGGGCCCCTAATCTGTGGAGGAAAATAAAATCAAAGGCATAAAACATCTAAGACTTAATCTTGTTTCTCCCGTATAAAATCCTAACTTATCTATGAAACTTATCTAGAACTTACTAGAAATAATCAGAGCCTAGCCAGGTTGATAGATATAAATAAACTTATGTACACCACCACAAAAATTGGCTACAAAAGAGTAAGATACTTAAGAATAACCCAACAAACAAGGTGTAGAACTTTTACGTGTGAGATTACTGTGCCTTATTTTAAGATATTAAAGGAGAACTAAGAGAAACAGTAGAGTGAGTCTGTGAAGAAGGATGATTTTAACCAACATTCTTCTTGTCTCCCAACTACACCAGACAAGAGAATTTACTATAGCAATCTAACTTACAACAACTTGATTAACTTTTTACTAACGTGGTGGTGAGCCACAGGCCAGCCCTGAAGATAATGTATTTTCCCTTTTTACTTGGAAAATGTGGTCACCTTATGAATACCATATTTGAACCTTTCAACACAAACACTGCTGCTTGAAAAACTGATGGACTTTTCAGTGTATAGCCATATCTAACTGCCTTGGTGGCAGAAAAGTGCGTTCCATAATAATTTCTATCTTTCTGTTTTAAGTCTCCCATGGCAAAATAAGTTATTCTCACTGATCTGTGACTTTAATTCTGTTCTCTTTATATTTCACCCACAGTATAATTTCTGCTCGACACACACAACAGAACACTATTTAAGGGATGCAAACAAAATGTCTTTTCCATAGTCAGCATGAAACCAGAACACAAAGTTGGGAAAGTCTTGATTCCAATTAATTGTTGACAACAAGTGAAGTACTGTTTTCTTTTTATAAATGTGTTCTGTGTTTCTAAGGCATTTTGGGCCAGATCAGTTTTGGTTCTGGATGTCTGTCTTGTGCATTGTAGGATGTTGACATCCTTGACCTCTGTACTCTTAAAGTACCCTTCTCCTCCTCGCTGCATTATTACAACCAAAAATGTCTTCAGACGTTTTTCCCTCTCAGAAGATTTCCCTCTCAGAAGGTATTCGTGTACAGAGAGTATTTAAATCCACTCTTGAGGTGGGATGAGGTTGTGCAGGAGTGAGAGTAAATAAAGTGATGAGGATAATTAACAAAATTGTAAATATGTAGAGAATTTTGAGTTAATAATTCCAAGGAGAGAAGACCTAAATATTATCAATTTTGAGATTTTAAAGCCACCCTAAAGTACACATATAATTTATAATCGGACCCACAAAACTGAAACTTTATACCCATTAAACAACTTCCTATCCCCCCTCCGATGGCTCCTGGCAACCATCATTTTACTTCTGTTTCTATGCATTTGCCTATTCTAGATTCTTCATACAGTGTTATTATGCAGTATTTATCTTTTTGTGACTGGCTTTTATCACTTAGCATAATGTCCTCAGTGTTTGTCCATGTGTAGCGTGTGTCAGAATAATTTATTTCCTTTTTGGTGCTGAATAATAATTTTGTTTGTTGATGGATGCTTGGGTTGCTTCCACCTTTTGGCTATTGTGAATAATGCTGCTATAAATACAGGTGTGTAAATGCCTCTTTGAGACCCGGTTTAAATTCTTTTCAGTGTTTTGATGAACCCACGTACTGTTTTCCACAGTGGCTGCACATTTCCGTCAGAGGTGCATAAGGGGTTCCAGTCTGTACATCCTGCTTAATATCTCCCCTACCCTTCATTGTTTTCTGTTTTTGTGACAGTAGCCATCCTAATGGGTATGACAACTTTGGAGTTTTAAGTTTGCTTTCTGATGTGTCAGAGTGAGCAAGGATATATGCTTTATATCTATGGATTTACAGGGTTAACAGACAGTGAATTTTAAAAAAAATCTATTTTGTTGATTTTTTGCAGAGAGGAAGGGAGAGGGATAGAGAGTTAGAAACATCGATGAGAGAGAAACATCGTTCAGCTGCCTCCTGCACACCCCCTACTGGATATGTGCCCACAACCAAGGTACATGCCGTTGACCAGAATCGAACCTGGGATCCTTCAGTCCACAGGCTGACGCTCTATCCACTGAGCCAAATCGGTTAGGGTGACAGTGACTGTTTTAAGGCAACAGAAAATGTTGACTGTTTCAGAATACACTGAGGCATAGCATGCTTTGTTTGACATTTTGACAATGTCAAAACATAAACACACACAAACTTTTTTACCATTCTTTTTAAGTTGTTAAATGACCAAGAACGATGACTATTGTGGAAACAAGAGTCTAATCTACAGTATGTTTACACAATGGATGATTCAGTCATTTGAAGATTCATTATTTTAATTGGCAACAGTTAGGTAGCAGGAATTTCCTTTACCTTTTAGTCTTCTCAGGCAAAGTTTTACTGTGGGTTCCAGAGAAGCAGGTTACAACAATAAGAACAGTTTGATATTTTCATGCAAACCTCTCTTTATGTTGTAACTGGAGCTTGAGTGGGAGTGAGATGAGCCACAGTGGAGGGCTTAGGCAGCTTCTTAGGGTCTTATCCGGCCCCCTTTCGGCATGTGGTGACAAGTGGAAGGGTGGGCCTAGAACAAAAGGAGGAGGAACAGCCCATGGGCAATGCTAGCAGAGTTCCACCCTGCAAAAGCCTCAGGAGGCCCATCTCATCAGAAGCGAATCGGGCAGTGGGGAGAGACATGGGGCCTGGCTTTCGGAGCAGAGTCCTCACAGTTGGAGGAGAGCAGGGATTCCTGTCTTGAGGAGAATCAGTTCTGCATTCTTAGCTTCTGGAATGGTCCGAAATGGAAATCTTCCAGATGTCTGGTGGCCTGGACACATGGATATTTTCCCCAAAGTTCTTCAGACAGGTTATCAGTAGGATATGTATCTCCAAGCATTGATGCACAATGGGACGATTTAAAAGTTTGAGTCCTTAGGTAGTTAAAGTAAAGTAAAATCTATCCCTCATGTTTCAGACAGTTTTTATTTAAATGCTTTTGTTTCTTCCTTCTTTTCTGAATTACTGTTAAAAAACATTAAGACTGTATAATTATTCGCTAAACAACATCAAATTACCACAGAGCTTTTCAACTCTGTATCCAAATACAGAATAATGAAGGGGGTTAAGGTTAGATCAGGTTTGACTTGATTTTTAAGTCATTGGACTACATCTTTTCCTGATCCTCAGGAATTCTTAATTTACAAATGCTCGTTTTTAGTTTCGTTGCACAGTACTGCTTTTCTATCCTTGGCATTTTCCATTTCTTTTTTCAAATTTTCATTGATAATTTTTGGTGCAGGATTTCAGCCTGCTAATGCTCCCATAGCTTTTGCCGGCAGTAGATATTGAAAAGTACGAAAAGCTGCAATAAAGTGTTGTGTTCTTATTTACATTGCTGATCCTTAGGCAATACCTGCTGTTCACCAAAGGGTTCTGGTTGTACTTACTTTCTCTAATTTTGCAGATAGCTCTTAATTTTTAAAGACACCACTTTCACTCCAGCTTTTGGGCTACACTGAGCCTATGTGGTAGTTCTGAAGTGGGGAGAGTTAAGGAGAGAGGAAGACTGAAGTCAGTGTGATGCCTTAAAGGTGTTTCAAGGCTGCAGCGGTCATACTTGCCCATTGGAGGTGCCAGTTGGAGAACATTGTTCTCATCTGTAGACGGACTCTTAGACATTTTTTTGCTGTTATTGGGAATGATAATGAGAGAACAAAAGGCATTTATTCAAATTTCCTGGGAAAGTTTTAAAAAGATACGAAGGAAACTTGAACCTACATCGTTCTTTGAGGAGTATCTCCATTTGAAGAAGGAAAGCAGCTTGTTAACGATTGTTATAGCTGATGGGATAGTTTGTGCTAAGTCAAATTTATGATATTGCCGAGTAGTATGTTGGTATGACTTTAATCAATCCATGCTTCATAACTGTACATTAGGATCCCCAGTGTACATATAGACAAATATTTGTAATTTAGAGCGGAGTTAGACTTTTTAGTTTTAGTAATGTAGAGGTTGAAAATGGTTACTTACTACTTTTGTAATATATTGTTGAATTCAGCTTCAGTTTTTAAATATGACTGTAACTATTAATTTTCATATTGGTCCAGTGCATAAAAGTTTACTGTATGGTTGCCGGGAATAATTTGTAATAACGACATGGTGTTTTAGAACTATTTTTTATTAACTGTAAGTCATCAGATTTTTAAAAAATCATTATTATTAATTGCTTCTCTTTTCAGCTGTCTGGGGAGATGTGAGAAAAGGGTCTGACTTAGCCTGGGAGTAAGGCCTTCTGTCTAGTTACATAGAAAAGCTTAACATAAACCTGAAACATTTAGAAAACACTGGTTTGTTGAATTGGAGTGGAAGGGGATCTTGGAGGTGGAGAGAGATGGGTATGGAGTGAGGTAACCAGACCTTGTGGTGACTAGGACAGTTTGCTTTGAAGGCAGATTCCAGGCCCTTTCAGGTGGCAGATCCAAAGCCCTGACTCTGCAGGGAGCTTGATATGAAGAGACGAGCCCCTAGAGCTAAGTGTGGCCAAGGGAACGAGATGGGAGTGGGACTAGAGCAAGGCGTCTTTGTTATGTAGCTTGGAAATACCACATAATTAAATTTTGAGTACTGGGGAACTGTTGGGTGGAGGCAGAGGGAGGATAATTTTTGGCAGCCTGTTCAAAATGAAAGAATCATCTCATTGTTCGATCAGTGTCAGTAAAATGTAGCCAAAAAATAGTGCTTGTATGTATGGGCAAGTTATATTCCTCCTCCCCCAAAAAGAATAGCAAAAAGGAAAAGAAAAACAAAGAAGCAGCAGACATATTCTCCCCCTTTTTTGACTTTTTAAAAATCATCGTATCCTTTTTTACCACCTTATTTTCCTACTTAATTTTCTTTCCCCATATATTTACCTTTCTTTTACTTCCAACGCAGTTTGAAGCAACACTTTGTTATGACAACTGAAACATCTTGAGCAATGTTTGTGTATTCGTTCTTATTTTACCTTGATCAAAACCACATTCTTCAGTAGCAAATGATGGGCTTATTTCCATTGACTCTAGATTTAAATCATTTTCAGAGCAGGAACTGTACTTTTCTCTTGATTTCTTTCTGTAGCTAGATGCTGCTACTCATTAGTTTCTCTGTATTCCTGATGACTGTCCTTGCAGTTCTGTCCTAGAGAAACTAATGAGTAAAACATCTACCTGTGTGAAGTGGTTTTGCCATTTGTCTAGAAGATAATCCTTCTGTTGCTGGTGGTGTGAATGGCACTAAGTGTTAGACCTGTGGAGTCAGACCTTACCTTGGTTCAGCAACTGGGTGTTTGAGTTCTAGCCAGGAAAGAATTCAGAGCCAGGACTCAAAATAAAAGAGAAAGCTTTTTAGAAAGTTAGAGGTAGAAGAAATGAGTGGTAGAAGAAATGGGCTTAGGAAACAAGCTACAGAGGCAAAAGAAGAGGGAGGGAAGGGTAAAGGTGATACATCTTTGGAGAAGGGGAGGGGAAGGGAATAGATGTGGGCAGCGAGGGAAAATGTGCTGGGTCCTCCATTCTAACATCTTTTAAAGGTGGAGAACTTAGGGGAGGGTCACAGTAGAAAATTCATCAGCTTTCCTGGTGTGTTCTTTCAGGGTCGTGGTCTCCAAGGATTGGTCAGAGCCAGGCCAGGCGTTCATTAGTCAGTGCAGCTGGTCCTGAGGTCAGCATGGGGTCTGGGTTGCTTGTCTGGTTCTTGTGCTTTGCCAGGCCTGAGCTGAAACACGCAGAGGCCTAGATGTTATCCCTGACCAAGTGATATGCTAGGAGAGGAAAGGTTACCACTGGGGCAAGATCCTTGTTTTCCCGTATTTTCCCATTGCTAGGTGCCTGGGGCTTTCTGCCCTGGTGACCTCATGTACCTGGCTAATCATCCTTGCTCTGCTCATGTCCCTTATCACATTTCCAGAGGACTTAGGAGCTATCTAGAGGGTAGCATTTGGTCTTCTTGAGTTGAAGCCACAAAATTCACTGCTTGTCCAGAACACAAATATTTTTAGTAATTTAGCTCTGGAATAAAATTTGGAATTTCCTCAAAGTATAACTATAATTCATTCTCAATTCACTTACAAATTTTAGTTTGTATCTTTAGAAAAACCTAAGAATTTCTGATGGGTGAGTATTTCTTAGTGTTTTTTGTCTTATTTTTCTATTGTCATTGCCCAGATAAGTTTCTGGTGAATCATTGGGGAATTGTGAGATTGGCTAGGGGCTGGGTGCATGAAGTTTTGGTCTCCTTTTATAGTAGTAATGAATAAAACTGATTTCTATTTCATTGTCATTTTCCACAGCTCATTCATTGCCTTTTTTTTTTTAACACCAGTTAATTGGATCTCCCAAGTTTCCTCTGAAAACAGCCCTTCAATTTCCTCAGTCATGGTGGAAATGATCGAATTGTTTCTAGTGTTTGTAAGCTATACTGATTTAATCTGAAAGACTTCCAGATGCCTTGAGAGGAGCAATTGTCTATCATTATAGAACTAGAAGTGCGGTGCATGAAATTCATGCACGGGTAGGGTCCCTAGGCCTGGCCAGCAATCAGGGCTGATCTGTGGGGCTACCGGTGGGGCAATCGGGGGAGGGGAGCCCAATGGCACCCATCTTGGCTGGCCTGTCACTGCCCACTCGCTGGCCCCACCCCCTGCTACCACTGTTGGTTGCCTCTGTGGGGTGATAGGGCAGTCCCCCGCTGGCACCCGTCTTGGCTGGCCTGCATTGAGCGTCTGCCCCCTGGTGGTCAATGTGCGTCATAGTGACCAGTCATTCTGCTGGTCATTCCACCGTTTGGTTGATTTGCATATTAGGATTTTATTATTATATATATATATATATATATATATATATATATATATATATATATATATATATAGTATGCTTTGCCCTATGCCCATGTGGACTGTGTGGAAAAGGGTACACAATTTTCCTTTTCCCAGAGCAGAAAGTTTTACAGTTAACAAATGTAATCATTTATGACAGCGGTTCTCAACCTGTGGGTCGCGCAGCCCCTTTGACAGTTGAACGACCCTTTCACAGGGCTCACCTAAGACCATCCTGCATATCAGAATTTTTACATTACAATTCATAACAGTAGCAACATTACAATTAAGAAGTAGCAACGAAAATAATTTTATAGTTGGGTCACAACATGAGGAACTGTATTTAAAGGGCCAGGAGGTTGAGAACCACTGATTTATGACCAAAGAGTTGGGAATTTTTGGATAATTTAGTAGCAACAGAAACTAACCTTTAAGAATGAATTAACAAGAACTTACATGCATAACCCATGGGCACAGACAATAGTGTGGTGAAGGCTTGGGAGGGCAGGAACGGGGTGGAGGCGGTCAGTGAGGGGAAAGGGGGGACATCAGTATTACTTTAAAAAATAAAGATAAATAAAAAACCATCACTGTCTGATTCTTCATGTTTAATTTATGATCTGATGGAAAAAAGAAAGAAAGAATTAATTAACAAATCCATGCCTTACACTCTGTTACAAAAACTATAAATTTGCTTGGTTAGCCAAACGTGAATGAGGTTAAAGATGATTTTAGAGGTGGCCTGGCCAGGTGCTCAGTTGCTTGGAGCATTGTCCTGACACTCCAGGATTGCGGGTGTGATCCCCAGTCAAGACACATACAAGGATCAGCCAATGAGTGCATGAATAAGTGGAAAAACAAATGGATCTCTGTCTCTCAAAAATGACTGACTGCATGAATGATTTGGACGTGGAGTGCTCGCTGGCACTCTCATTCAGTAGAGGAGGGGCCTGGCACACACACGGGTGACAGTGACACAGCTGGCAGGGTTAGAGCCTTGACTCGGGCCCCCAGTTTTCCAGCTCTTTCACTCTGATCACCTTCCCACCGGACTGTGCGGTCTCAAAGCTGCATTTTTCTTGCCAGCAAACTAATATCGTGGCACGTTCGTTTTAGATATTAAGCTTGGAAACCCACGCTGGGTAGGTTCACACTGAAATAAGAAAGAATTAGAGACCAGCATTCCATTCAGGTCAGGGAGCACCGTTTGCTTCATTTAATTCAGTTTGTTTTACTATAAAACTTACATAAGCTCTTGCCCTGAGAGACAACACACAAGGTTGCTGTTTGGTTTTCCCTTCACCCCCGGCTTCTCTGTGTCACGGGGCGACCACCGCCAGCTTCAGAGGCTCCTCCAGGAGAGGATATTTCAGCGCTGGGAGGCTCCTCCAGGAGAGGATATTTCAGCGCTGTTGTGGTGGCTGAAGTCAGTGCCGGTGGCAGTGTGACAATAGGGTTTCTTCCTTGGTTGGCTTCCCTCCATCAGACTCATGTGGTTGAGAAACCTCCAGCACATGTGGGTCAGGTTTGTATTACAGAGGCCGGTCTGGTTGAGTCCTGCAGTTCCCTAGGGTCTTCATTGGCCCAAACACCCAAATCTCCATTTTAATCCAAGTATTACTAGAGGGAATATTTTCTTTGGAGTGTTCTGCAAGCCCTTGAACTAAGCAACAACCAGTGAAGTCTGAGATATTTTTCTAACTGGAAAAAGCCTCTGTTTCATTAACCCTTAACTCATGAATCTTGCAGATTGTCCATTTAAAATATTGAGATCATTAGGTTACAGAACATACACCATTATTTATCTATCTTCATAAGCACCACCCTCTTTTTAGAAGCTCTCCCTTTAGTCCTATGATTTGTCTCTAATAATCATTCTTTTTTTTTTCTAAAGCCAAACCCACATTTAAATGTTTTAAATGTTGTTTCTTTGCAGGTATTTGAACAGAATGTGTTTATTCTGATGACGATTTCAAAAGCAAAATTCTAAAGCAAAGATGAAAATCTGTAAGCAAAGCATTGCTGAAAAACGAGGGCATAATTTGGCCAAGAATTAACCACTAGTTTATTAGAGTTCGTTTGTTGTAATTAAAACAATGCTTGTGATTTTACACACTAAGCATTTCTGAAGATGGGTGGGGACGGGGTGGGAAGGGAGGGAGCGCTGGAGCCTTTGGAAATAAAGTTACAGGGGTGTTTGTGAGAAGTTTCCCAGGGTAGCATACAGCTATGACTCAGTTGTTAGGTGGCCACATCTTTTCTGCACATGCTTCCATAGCTGTGTGGTCTGCCCTTGGCCCTTTTTTTCCAAGTTAAAGTTTAATGGTGCTTACTTTAAGCTTCCCCTCATTTGTTTTCATTCATAGACTACTAATGACTCAAATCCTTTCTACCAGACGGGGATGACGAGGGAGGTTAAGAGAGACAGTTGAGAAATGAGAATGAAAGGACAGAGCCATTAAAATTTCAGAGGATCAGAGCCTGGAGAATATTGCAGTCGCTGCTGGAGTGGAATCCTGCATGCAGATCCAGGAAGGACGCGGATTCAGTAACTAGTTGTGTGTTCGATGAGGATTTTGTCAGATTTTTAGAAACTGGGAAATGCAGCTTAGTGCAGAGAGAAGATTAGGGGCTTACATTATTTCAGCTGAGGCGGCCATTAATCAGTTGTATCATTTTGGATGATGGATTTAATTTTGAAGTCCACACTCGGGAATATTCGGATTTTAAATAAATCTTCTCCCTATTCCATGAGTTATGTATCAACGAAAATAGTGTCTATGAAAACAGCTTGACATACGAGTTTTTAATAACCTGTACCTCTGTTGCATGTTTTGCCATGTTTTGCAGTCGTTGCTTATTTATTTGTTTCTCATTGTGAGCTATAGTCTCCTTGAGGCTGCACTGCGTGTTTCAGGACCCTTAGTATTCAGCACAGCTGGGTTTAATCATTATTATGAGTGAATGTTTGTATAAATGAACTAATAGAGACACAAAGCAAACAGTTAATAGGATTGGGGATATTACACATTAATCATGAGAAATAATATTGTGATTCTGAGTATCACAGCAAGAAAAGTGCTTGCTGGAAAAATTTTGGAGCAGCAATTTTACTGATAAAATTAAAAATGGATGGCTCCCGGAAATCTGAAGTAATTTGTAATTAAGCAGCTGGTATAGACTAGCTACTCCGATTTAATAATTGTTAAATAGTGTGAACATAGATTTCAAATACTTTGTATTCTGTGTTTCTCATACATACCTTGTTTCTAATCCAGTTAGATGTTAATTCTAATAATATAAAGGGGTTATGGATACAACTGTAATTTAACTTTTTTTAAAATACATTTTTATTGATTTCAGAGAGGAAGGGAGAGAGAGTGAGAGACAGAAACATCAGTGATGAGAGAGAATCACTGATTGACTGCCTTCTACACACTCCACACTGAGCCCGTATCACCAGCATGTGCCTTGCCTGGGAATTGGATCATGACCTCCTGGTTCATAGGTCAATGCTCAACCAGAGCCAGGAAGGCCAGACTGTTATTTATATAGGGCAATTGAAAATATCCCATTTAGTATCTGAAAATGTTAACTCTAAAACCATGAAGTGAATGGGGTTAAAGTTCATATTAGCTATTCAAATAAAAAAATTTATTATATCAGGAAATATTCAGTGACTAATTTGTAAAGATGTTTGGACCTTGGCATCTGGCTTGTGTTATCTTGAGATACAGAAAATATGAATGGGTGCTTCTTCTTCTCGAAGGCTCTGCCGGCTGCCTGTGCAGTCCTTTCGGCAGGGATGAGATGAGGGCGTTCTGTATCCATTGAGGGCATGGCCCTCAAATCTCTCTGGAAGCGCCCCTCCCAGATTTCTCCTTCTGTTTTTCATTCTTTCGTTGCAGTCTTTACAAGTCCACAGCCTGTGTGGGCACGTACCCTCATTCAATGTGCATGTGTTTTGCGGCTTCAGCTTAGGCAGCTATTTTTGAAAACGTAGCCTCTTGTGTATATTTATTTATTTGTTTTGAAATGTTCAGTGTCGCTAGAGAGCTCTGCAGATAATGAGGAAAGCCATGGGCGGCTGAGATTCTTTCTTTGTCGAATGTTTCACTCCACTAGAGTCTTTGATCTCTACCATGGAAACTTACATTCAGGATTAAGGAGTCCAGGCTGATGGATGAGTTATTTTTTATGCTAGTGGGTAAAAATGCTGTTTCTCTTTGCTCTCTTTTTCTTTCTCTTTCTTCCTTTCCTTTCCTTCCCTTTCCTTTCTCGGCTTTCCCTCCCTTCCTTCCCCCCTCCCTCCTTTCCTCTCCCTTCCTCCCTTCCTCCCTCCTTCCCTTTCTTGGTATTCTTGAGGATGTGATGTTGAAGGAATCCATGTAACATGTATGCCAGAGTTTCTGATTCTGTGTAAAGCATTTTAATAAAATCTTTTGGCTTGGGGTAGGATACATCCTGTAATTTCCTGTTGGGGAAATGCATGAATCAGATTGTTATTAAATATGTAAGGTATCCATTTTATGGCCTGTCCATAGTTTGATTTTTGAAATCCTAAGTTGACCACCCCTGCAACTCAGGATGCTTCTGGATAGGTTTCCTCCCTCCTGACCTAGAAGTGTACCTCCCACCTAGAAGTGTACACTCTGGATATCCCAAGGAACCTCAGCGTTTTCCAGGGACAATAGCCTTAGAAAGTGAGAATCACACCGAATCACTTGATGCATTTGAAGAGCAAATATGTATAACTTTGAATAATTTGTGGCCTTCATTGATGAGCATAATTGAGAATTTATTGTTATATTTTAGTAAACTGAATTTATATAAATCTTATCAGCCCTTGAGTGTTAATGAAATTGTATTAAGAGTAACAGCTCATGTTTTACTGATCTACTGCCCCCAAGCTTCAGATTACATGCTTTCCAGACCCCTGCTGTCCCTGTTCTTCCCTAGCAATTTTCAGAAATCCTCAGGGATTGTCTCGTTCCCTCCCAGAGAAATTCCTCCTGCTGATGTCACCTCTGCCTGTCTGAGGCAGGCTGTTCCTTTTACTGCTCAGCTGGGAAAAATGTTTCCCCACTGGCTGTTCAAAAGTGGGATACCAGAACGTTGCACAGGTTTTCAAAGAAAGCCGCAAAAATGAATGGTACGGTTCTTGGATTCCACATGGATAAACTGTGGTGGTCATGGAGTGATTTTGTGAGAAGGATTTTTTTGGTGAGCTCTGCTGTCTTGCATGTGGAAGTACTGATCTTGGTATAAGTTTCCTGCAGTCATCGGCACAGTGGTAGGGTTCCTGGCTGATACACAGGAAGCTGAAGGGACCTGTGACACGTGGAGCAGGCAGCCGAGCTCCTCGGGCAGCGAGTACATTCCTAGCTGATGGCATGTCAAGGGTGCATGCATACCAAGGACATGTTGGGCAACTGAGGGTGGATATTTTACCTGGAGCCATTTACTAGTTTAAAAAAAAAGGAATCATGCCAAGAGGGAAGGGAAGAGGCCATGAGATAGACACTGGTCAGGAGTGGCTAGCCAAAGTAGAGAGACACTGCTCACATTAGAGAGAGAAGTCTAGGGAACAGAGTCTCCAAGGAACCTGTGAAAATGCCCACAACACAGGGGTGGCTTTAGTCATCTCCATGGCCAGAGAGCCAAAATACTTAGTTTTTAAATGTTGAGCAAGAACTTGCCTGTAAGTTACCCCACAGTAATCCTGGAAATGTTCAGTAACAAAAAGAATGGGGAATGTGGTTTGTTTGAAAGAGAAGAAGTCAGCTAGAACCCACCTTTGACAGATCATAGATTCCCCCTACACCGGGTGGGAGTGGGTGGGTGGGGGGCTTAGAGACTCTCCTTTCCTGAATGTCCAGAGAAGTCATGGGGACCATCTACTATCTCCTCCTGAGAGCAGGTGAAGGACTGCTCCCACTGAGCAGATTTAGAGGGACAAAGGGAGGTAAAGGACACCTGTCTTCAGGTTTCTTTTGGACCAAAGCTGACATATAATCAGCGGCAAAGCATACAGGTAAAGCCTTTCTCCCTCTGTGTTACATGCTGTAAGAGGATCTCAAAGGATTAAAAAATTTCTTTTTCTTCAGTGCTTTGCCGAGTTCAACAGAAGAGTTTTTATAGGCTTTACTTAGCACTTTCTTTATTCCAGACCCTGCAAAGCTAAGCCAGGGGCAGTTTTGAGAAATTGCTGTCCTACAGATTCAGCTGGTACGAACATGTTTTGTACTAGAGAGTGCATCTCAGTGTAAATATGCATGTGCACTGTGTCTCACAAGAGGAGGACATAGTAAGTTACACTTCCCAGGCTTGACCAGCATTATGTCCAATGGTCTTTTGAAAACACTGTCCATGACACAGCAGCACATTCAGAAGTGTTGCAAATGAAAATATCAATTTGATAGTACCAGGAAAGGATACTAGACATTTATGATTAATACTATAGGCCCGGTGCATGAAATATGTGCACCCTCAGCCCGGCCTGTGCCCTCTCGCACTCTCACAGTTTGGGAGCCCTGGGGGGATGTCCAACTGCCGGCTTAGGCTCTTGGGGAGCAAGCCTAAGCCGGCAGTCGGACATTCTTAGCACTGCTGAGGAGGCCGGGGAGTTTCCCACCATCGCCTCTCTGCACTCGCCTTCTGGCTGAGTGGTGCTCCCCCTGTGGGAGTGTACTGACCACTAGGGGGCAGCTCCTGTGTTGAGCGTCTGCCTCCAGTGGTCAGTGCACGTCACAGTGACCAGTCATTCCACCTTTGATTGATTTGCATATTAGCCTTTTATTGTATAGGATTGGCAACCTGTGGCTATAATCTGTTTTGTTTGCTGCTGTAATTTGAAGAACACAGGTGATTCTTCTTTTGCCATGAACTGAATGGTTGCTACTGAAAGCATGGACTATGAAGACACAGCATCAGAATCAAATGATCACTTGTTAGAAATGCAGAATTTTAGGCTTTGCCCAGTCCTACATGGGAACCTGCATTGGAACAAGATCCCAGGTCTGTCCTGTGCATCTTAAAGTCTGAGAAGCCCTGATCTGGAGATAACAGCTCCCATACCAACATTCTTGTCCGATTCTTGCTTGGGTAGAATTTCAACTTTTGGTGAACAGAGAATGAATTAGTTATCTACTTGGCTCAGTGCCAACTATAATAATCATGTCAGACAGTGGGACTGTCATCTGGCGTTGTTGGGAAATGGTGCACAGGCAGACAATTTGTCAGCCCTTGCAAGGTCAGCATCCTGCTGAGAGCAACCTCTGAGGGCACCACAGGCTACTATTTCAGAACCAAAGGGAAAAAGCAGAGGGAAACATTTTTCTTGGAACATAATTTTTTTTCCCTTCTCAGAATACTGTGAGTAATGAATGTATGGGGCAAGGAAAATATGTATGGGGCAAGGGAAATGTGGGAGGACCGGAATTATAAAAGTGTTTTTAAGTTCTATTAGTTGGTATTTTCTGTGCGGACATTTTGGAGTCATCTCTGCTTCCATGGAATCCTTCTGTCCCTTGTGTTCTAACCATGTGAACTTGAGCACATTGTCGAAGTGCCAAAGCCTGAGTTTCCATGTGTGTGCACTGAGGTCCGTAACACCTACACCCAGCAAGGCCATTGTGAGGATTAAACGGGCTGTGCCCTTTAAGGCATGGTTTTGTTTACTGCCCTCAGTGTGTTCTCATGAAAATCATTAGATTATTAAAGAAGGGTTTTTATTTATTTATTTATTTTTACCTATTTTTAAAAAATGTATCCATTGTTGGAAGTATGACAGCTGCCCTGCTCCCCCTTTTTTACACTATGAATTTCTGAGTTCCTGAAAAGCAGCAATTCAAGGACAATGAACATAAATATTAATTACCAAAAACAGAACTGACTTAATTTAAAAGGAATCATCCACATTATTAGGACATGATAGCGTGGTATTAGAAAAACTAGTGTGTGTGTGTGTGTGTGTGTGTGTGTGTGTCTCGAGAAAATACCAGACAGAACATTGTTGCAATGTGACTCCTGTGTGTTTCATAAGCACAGATGGGCATGGCGAAGCTCAGGCTCCTGCCCGCTGAGCTGCTGCTGCTGCGACGGTCTCAGTCCTCCTGTCTGTGCTGCCCTCCCTGATGGTCACTTGTTAAGAATTCCGTTTCTGCCCCTTGGTGCCAGGGCACCAGCGCCGAAAGGTGTTTTTTGCTTTTTCTGATCCACTGGGAAGGGACAGGGAGAGGCATTCTCAGCCTAAATATTTCAACTATAAATAGTTTAAATGTACCCGGAGTTAATTTGGGCACATGGCAAATACATTGCTTCAATGGGAAAATGCACTCTAGGCCTCCTATGCCCTCATTGTTTTAAGATAAAAACTGACATAAGGGTGAACTTTTAGAACAAAATTCACTTGGAAACTGAGGAATTTCTTTTTCTCATTAACCAAATAGGCCATTTAATGGATGATCTGCATTTTAGTGGACCTGGAAATTGGTCTCTGGCCTCCATTTGGCCCATTTCCCCTTCTGCAGCCTGAGCTCTAAGCCCATGATAGTAACCTGGCCCTCTTGTCACAGGGCTTTGTGAGTCCATGTCCAGGCCATGTTGGCCAGTAGCTTACAGACTGAAAGAACCTGTTTGTTTTTTTTATGCTTTCTTTGAATTTCTCGGTCATCGAAACCTGAAGCTTGGCCTACTCCTAATTCTCCGGTTATGTGGATTGATATGTTTCTGTCTAATTTAAACCATGTTAAAGTTAGTCTCCTACTCCTTGCCATTAAAACCTCCTAATACAAGAATTAAAAAAAGCTCGCCAAACACAAGGTGCAGACAAAACCTTTTAGGATCTTGTTATAGTAAGAGTCATGAATTCTCTTAGGAATGAAAGTTTAGTTAAGGGATGTTTGCTAGAATCTCTGACAAGCTTTTATTGAAAACTAGAGGCCCAATGCACGAAAATTGTGCACTTGGTGGGGCCCCTCAGCATGGCCTATGCCCTCTTGCAGTCTGGGAGCCCTTGGGAGATGTCTGACTGACAGCTTAGGTCCATTCCCCTGTGCTGAGTGGGCCTAAGCCATCAGTCAGACATCCTTAGTGCTGCCACAGAGACAGGAGCCTCTGCTGCACTTGCCAGCCATGAGCCTGGCTTTTGGCTGAGCAATGCCCCCACCCCCCACCCACCATGGGAGCACACTGACCACCAAGGGTACCTCCTGCATTTAGCATCTGCCCTCCGGTGGCCAATGCACATCATAGTGACCAGTCATTAGCCTTTTGGTTGATTTGCATATTAACCTTTTATTATATAGAATTGTAGCTAATTCCAGCCTGATTTCTCACAGATTATTGATTATACTAGGGGCTCAGTGCACAAAATTTGTGCACTCAGGGGGTCCCTCAGCCCAGCCTGTGCCTTCTCACAGTCTGGGACCCCTCAGGGGATGTCCACCTGTTGGCATGCCTGGCCAGCCTGGGTGAGGGGCTGATGGCTGTTTGCAGGCTGGCCAAGCCCCCTAGTGGGGACCCTCACCCCATAGGGTTGTGGCCAGCTGGGTGAGGGGCTGAGGGCTGTTTTCAGGCTTCCCACAGCCCCTTCAAGGTTTGGGTCCCTACTGGGGTGCCTGGCCATCCTGGGTGAGGGTTTGAGGGCTGTTTTCAGACTGCCCACAGCCCCTCCAGGGGCTTGGGTCCCTACTGAGGTGCCTGGCCATCCTGAGTGAGGGGCTGAGGGCTGTTTGCAGGCTGGCTACAGCTCCCATTGACCCAATGTCCCAGCAAGGCTGTCTGGAATCAGGTTTCTGGGATTTATTTATCTTCTATAATTGAAACTTTGTTGCCTTGAGTGGAAGGCCACAGCCAGCCTAGGCAGGCAGTTTCCTCCATCGCTGGTGCAGTGGAATCCTCCTGTTTGCTCTAGCTCCGTGGCTACCGGCCGCCATCTTGGCTGGGTTAGTATGCATACAACCACTCTGATTGGCTGGTAGGTGTGGATTGGCTGGTGAGCATGGCTTAGGTGTAACAGAGTGAGTGTCAATTTGCATATTACTCTTTTATTAGATTAGATTCTCTTACTGGTACTCTTCCTTACCTCTCCTCTTCCATGCTGTCCTGAAAAGGTTAGCTTGATCAGATGTGGTACCCTGCAGGGGCACAGTGTATGGGATGGAAGGAAGCAAACCTGCTGGAAATAAATTTCCTTCACTAAAAAAAGGCTGACCCTGAATCCAAGTAACTGATTTGGACATATGGCCTGGAAGGATTCTGAATTGATATGCTGAGCAGCAAGCTGGATTCCTTTCCAGTGTACCAGAAACGAAGTGTGTGCTTGGCATCCCAGCCAACTACCATGTGGGTTTTATATCCTGTAAGTACAGGATGCCGACAAAAATGTAATGTAATGCCACCTTCTTTTTTTTTTGCATATTTCTACATCTTAAGTTGTCTAAATACCTATTCTTTTTTTGTCAAAGGTAATTTTGACTCTTCATGCTTTGTATCTGCTGTAAATTGAACATTGAAAATCAAGTTATCCACAGTGGGAATGGAGGTGTGTACAGTTTGGTAGAAGCAAATAGGACCAGCCTGTTGCTAAAATTTGTCAGCCTTTGGGAGTTTTAATGCTATCTTAGAGAATGATACTTTTTTCACTCTACTAACTGTGTTTTCCAATACTTAAGGTGATGTTTTGTTTTTCCAGTGGCTTGAAATGACACCATTTACTCTTTCTGTAGTTTGGGCATGCTCAGTGGGGACAGCGTGTCACTGATCTGCTTGTAACCTCGGTTGGCCTGAGGACTCAGGGCTACAGTTGTCTGAAGGCTCATTCACGTGTCTTCTGATTGACGCTGGAAAGACTCAACCAGTAGGAGGTTGGCATTGGGTTCCTTGGACATTTTTCTCCCTGTGGTCTCTTCAGCAAAGTATTATAGACTAGTCAGACTCCTTATGTGTAGAGTCAAGACTTCTAGAAGTCATGTCCCAAGAGAAAAGAGAGCCAGGTAGAAGCTGTTCAGCCTTGTTTGACCTTGTCTCTGAAGTCACACTACAACTGCCTCATACAAGTAGAAGTGAGTCACTTAGGGCAGCCCATGTTCATGAGATAGGGACCTGGCTTCCATTGTTTTGTTTTTTTAAAGCTTTCCTGTGTGTGTGTGTGTGTGTGTGTGTGTGTTTTATGTGAATATTTTACTATATTTTAAATTTGTTTGAGTATGAGGGCTATGTTACAGTGCTTACCCAGACTTTGAATGCAGTAGGAGTGGAATAAACTTTATTTTTAGACGGTGTATGCAGTGTATACTTTTATAACTTTTATTGGAGTTTAATGTACATACCATAAAAACGCATTTATTTAAAATAGATAATTCAATGGATTTTAGTGAATTTACAGAATTATTCAGTCATCAGTACATCCAGTTTTAGAACATTCTTAACACCACAGTGAAAGCTCATGCCCTTCTACAGTCAGGCTGCAGTCCCACACCACGACTAATCTGCATTCTGCCTTTCCAGATTTTCTCTTTTGGAATATTTCGTATAAATAGGATTATACATTATATATTTTATTTTTGGCCTTTTTTTCACTTAGCATAATGTTTTTGAGGTTCATCCATGTTGTAGCAAGTACTTTATTCCTCTTTATTGCTGAATAATATTTCATTGTCTGGACAAACCAATATTATTTAACCATTTACCAGTTGATGGACACTTGAATTAATTGTACTTTTTGGCAATTACATGTTTTTACGGACATATGTGGTCATTTTTGTTGGGTAGACACTTAGGTGTGAGGTTGCTGTGTTGAATGGAAATGTATGTAACTTCTTAAGAAAATGCCTAACAGTTTTCATGTGTTTTTTTTTTTAAGTATGTCCACCACCTGCATTTCTGCCAGCAGCTTACGAAGAAGGTGCTCCCCAACACTTGTTATGTCTTGTCTTTTTTGATAATAGCCGTTTCAACAGGTGTGTAGTGATAAGGCTTTGATTTCCATTTCCCTGATGACTATTGATGTTGAGCTCTTTTCCATGCACCGGTTGGCCACCATGTGTTTTCTTTGGAACTGTAAATTCAGATCCTGGGCCAGTATTTTAATCCGAATGTTTGTTTTTCTGCTCTTGAGTTGTATAAGATTTTATATATTTGGGATACTAACCCCTTGCCAGATATATGATCTATAATTATTTTCTCCCATTTGGTAACATAAGGTTTTTGGTTATTTGTTTGTTTAGTTTGATGTAATTAAACTAGTCATTAATAACAGGGAAGGAGCGAAGGGAAGGCCAAATATTATAGGCATGTCACTTGGGCATCTTCACCAGGAAGCTAAAGCTTTACACTCCCCAGGGACTCACCAGTCTATGCCTGCCCTGCAGATCACGGGGGGAAGGGACTGGGAAGAAAAGCTGGACACATGCCCAGTAAAGTTGGGGTGAGGTCAGGAAGGTCAGTCACACCTGGGAACGGGTCATTGGCCAGAATAGGCGTGGCCACTGAAAGGGCACGGAATTTGGGATATGTAATCCCCAGAAGAAAGATATAGTTCTCCTGGGACTCTTGCTGCAGGGGGCATGCTTTCCTGGCTCCCTCCCCTCCATTTGCCCACATGGCCCACAGCCATGTTGACCCCACACACGCCCGACTAATGGACTGCAACTAGCCTGATGCTGAACTGGACGCAGCTGCAACATGGAACAGCAACCTTGGACATTGACTTTGCTTGTAGCTCTACTGAAACCCCAGCTATACTTCCTCTATTGGACTCAGGGAAATAGGACTCGGAAACCCTGGGGTGAAATTTCATAAAAATCAGTCACTCATCCTTGTCGTGGGGGTCTCAGAGAATTATTTTTCTCGAGTTACCTTAAGGACACCACCCTCCCCCGCCCCAGCACTCAGTGGGAAAGGGGTTACCCCAGTTTCCCTGATAACAGTTTCATTTGTTTACTTTTGCTTTTGGTATCAAATTTTAAAAAATCATTACCAAGACTGATGCCAATGAGCTTAGGCTGTTTGTTTGTTTCCAGGAGTTTCAGTTCTCATGTTCGAGTCCTTTCATCCATTTTTACTGATGCTTGTGCGGTGTTAATACAGGGGTCCAGTTTCATTCTTTTACATGGGGCCATGGATTTCACCTTTGATGGGAGTAGTGTTAATGTATTTGAAGATATCTTTTAAAATGAGGTTGATAGATTTTAAAAATTATGTTACATATAATTAGGAAGTTGTGACAACTTGTTGCATATGATGATTCAAGGCTCAAAATGTTAGGTTTGGAAAAATAAAGTTACATATTCAAATTTTAATAGCTGGCCAGGTCAGTGCTTTCTATATGGTAGGCACAGTCTTAGCATTTTACAATTAATCTCATTTAAACCTCTCAAGTCATCATTTTATATTCCGATTATACACTCCCTTTAGTTATATATGAACACTATAATCTAATTAAATCCTAAAGATTTTTTTTCTACCACACCTAACTAAAGCTAAGGAGATCTTCTTTGTGCCTCACATTCTTGCATGAGTTTTCTGATGGTGGTGCCTGTTATTCTTAAACATTGCTTTGCATTGTAGCTCTCCTTAAGATCAAGTTTTCTTTGTGGCTAGTTTTATTTCAGAGATTTGAAAAGATTAACATAAGATTCTCAGATACAATGATGTTGATATGGAATCTCATGGTACAGTACCTATAACAAACATAGTACATACTATAGTACATATATATGAGAAAAAATATCCCAGAAGGGATGTGCTTTAGATATATATTTATACATATTCTATATTATTTTTATATATTTGATTGAATTTCCAGTTGATAACAAGAGCTTAATTGCTCCTTCCTGCTTTTGTCTTCCTCCTTGGTTTAAACCTGCATTTGCCAAAAATAAATCTGACTTTGAATTTCAACAGTATATTTGAATGTATCTCATCATGTATGTTTAGTTGTGGAGTTCCAGGCCCACCCTATGCCTGTAATTATATACTTAGTACGATCATGCAGCCAAAGGAAGAAATCTTTTATGAGATTTTGGGTCATTCATGAACACCAAGAACAAAATAGTAGATAAGAGCATACTTAAAGAGTGACAAATCATTAGGGCTTTGAAAATGACTTGTGAGAAGTCAGTCAAATCTCACTTTTTTAAATCCTCATTTGAGGATATTTTTCCATTGATTTTGAGAGAGAGTGGAAGTGAGAGAGAGAAAGACAGAGAGAAATACCAATGTGAGAGAAACGCATCGATTGGTTGCCTTTTAGCATTTTACAATTCACTGCTTCATACTACCTATAAAATTTACATGGGGCCCTGGATTTCACCTTTGATGGGAGTAGTGTTAATGAATTTGAAGATATCTTTTAAATCAGGACCCAGGCCGGGGAGGAGCCTGCAACCAATGTACGTGCCCTTGACCAGAATCAGACCTGGGACTTCTTCATCCGTAGGCCAGCTCTCTGTCCATGGAGTCAACTGGCTAGGGTTCAAATCTCATTCCTTACAGATGAAGAAACTGGGTCTCAGAAAGGTCTAGTGACTTTTAATGATCTAAGATCATTCAGGCATTTATTAGTAGAATTTAATCGTCTAATTTCATAACTAGGTTTTTTTTCCTAAAATATTCACAGATCATCGTTTAGTTTTCTATGCTAACAAAATTTTATAGGTAGTAGGAAGCAGTGAATTAAAACTTGCTGTGGGTTCCTGAGAACAGGTTAGAATGTTACATTATTTAGACCTTTAAAAGCAGAACACAAAACTTTCTGTCACGGAATATCAGCCCTTTGCTAGGTTAAATGTCAGTTTTTAGGTCTGAAATTCATTGTGCAATATTTATGACATTAGGGGAACTGTGAATTAGAGGAGAAATGTGAAGTATAGTTGGGAAATATCACTTTTAAATTAGTAGGCATTTATGTTCCATTTTGCATTCTGCCTTTCTCAGTTATTTAAATTTACAGGTAAATTTTGCTGCAAACAGTGCTTTGTAAAACTTGTTATGCATTTACGCCTTATTGTTTGTTGTAGAATGGTTTGGGTTTTCTTTTAAATATAAAACTTGATTGAGACATGTAAGTTTTCTTTAAGTTCAACTAAATGAGAAACCTCAAAACCTACATACATTTTTCAAAATGCACTAAACGTAGAACTTTTAGAACCTAAAACACCATGCCGTTATTCTCAGCCTGTCACGTGTGTACAACTTGAATGTTACTGATTGCTTTCTATTTTCTGCTCTTTGGAGGTAGACGTATCATAACTAAGTATTGGTTCAGGTGAAATATTTTTGGTTTTAAGTTTTTCATATTTCATGAGAAAATTTATAGCCCTAGCCAGGTTGGCTCAGTGGATGGAATGCTGGTTTGTGGACTGAAGGGTCCTGAGTTCAACTCCAGTCAAGGGCACATGCCTCGGTTGCAGGCTTGATCCCTGGCCCCGTTCGGCGTCCCTGCGGGAGGCAACCAATGGATAATGTTTTTCTCTGTCTCTCCCCATCCCTTCCAGTCTATCTAAAAATCAATGGAAAAGTATCATAGGGTGAGGATTAACAAAACAAAAACAAACAAAAAAGGGAAAAAATTTTAAATGTTAACCATATTTTGAAATAATTTAACTTTTAGTATTTAATGCTTAAAAAAAAAAAAAAAACCTCCTTTGACTTTATATGTT
Source organism: Murina feae (assembly GCA_004026665.1). Classification (NCBI taxonomy): domain Eukaryota; kingdom Metazoa; phylum Chordata; class Mammalia; order Chiroptera; family Vespertilionidae; genus Murina; species Murina feae. The sequence goes on along the minus strand of PVJC01000285.1, from coordinate 28,984 downwards.
AATTTTGGAACATTTGAAAAAGAGAAAATTTGACCAGGTTCATATCTACTCCTTGGACCCCAATATACAGCTACTTGGAAGGGTTTTTAAAAAAGGTCAGAGGGAGTATTTTAAAGCAGAGTAGCTGAGGCATTCATCTTTTTTTTTTTTTTTTTTTGGTAGAATTTATGTAAAGCTATCTGATGAAGAGCCTAATTGTTTCTTGATAATGTAAAAGTATTTAAAGTTATCTTTAATTTTGTATTAAAATAACGAGAAATATGAGTTTATTCCAATTTAACTAGATACAAAGCACTAAGTTAATGTTGGTTCTGCTATTATTTATTTGGCCAATTTTAAGCTCTGGGCTTTCATCTCCTTATTCCTGGAAGGGACAACATTAGGTATGGTTCTCTCCGTGCTTCTCCTTAGCTCTACATTACTTTCTGTCTAGTTTTGCATTAACTTGTGATAGACTCAGATAGATTCAATTTGTAGATATGCCGTAAAATAGTCTCTTGACAAGTTAAGACACATACACTTTTGTCTATACAATTGCTTTATAATTAATTAGATGACATTGAATGTGATAAATGGAGGTCACCACTCAGGTTAATTCAAATACAAAAATTCCCTTTCTTTTCACCCTAGAAAGTAGTTGCTTTAACTTTGTAAGCTCTTGTCTGTGTACAATCATAGATAAAATCTGGGAGTATTTGGGTTTATTTCATAGGAAGTTCTTAGCAGTTAATGCGAAAGGGTTTTTCCATAGTTCTTTTTATTGTTTTTTGGTTTGTGCAGCAGTTGAGTTCAACTTAGGGGCAGAACTTCCCTTCAACTCCCAGTGGATTTCAGTCTTCTTTGCAGTGACAGTGGCTTTAAAAACCACAAGAGGTACAACACTTTCACGAATAGTAATGGCACATAGTGCAGATAGGAAGTCTGTTTACAATGTAATTTGCATTCCTTTGTCATTATCACATTCTGTATTTCCGCAAAGGTGAACATAGAATAAAATCTAAAGTTCATAACATGCTTTTCAAGGATTTCCATGCTGTGGACTCTTTAATCTCAGACCATTCTCTATGCTTTAGACATGCTGGCCTTCTTTTCCCTCCATGAACATGTCAGCATGTTTCTGCTTTAAGATGTTTATATTTGCTGTTCTCTCTGCCTGAAACTCTTCTAGATCTTTGAGTGGCATTTGGGGGAAGTGGAGAATTCTTTATAATTCATGATTCATTTCCAAAGTACCTCTTTATTGAGCCCTTTGCTTACCACACAATTTAAATTAGTATCCCTGCTGCTGGATATATAACATCAACATTAGTTTTCTTCACTATCTGGTATTATCTTGTATAACTTTTGCCTATTTGATGGTCTTTCTGAATTATAATAGTGCTATCAGAGCAGGGCCTTTGCATTCCAGGATACTTATTTGTTTAACCTTATTAATTATAGCCTAATGGTTGAAATACTATAAACTAAATCGTTGGAAATTTCTAGGTTTGGTTTACAAGCTATTCACTTGTGATTAATTTTAAATTTTCACCTGAAAAGTTATGAGGAATAGACTATGTTGCTTCTGGTTGGACAGTACCCTTCCCTGGGAATGTACCTATTAATCCTGCATTCACTGTCATCTCTATATGTACGCTGAGAATGAAGGCATTAGTATCATGCTATGCTTGATATGAACCTGAACTATAATAAAGTTGTCATTAGTTTTAATAAGAACCTATTCACATTTTGCCACACATGCAGATATAGTAGGCATCTATTTTTTCACCAACCCTAGTCTCTCTCTCCTTGGACCATCCACGACACTGAAATCCTCTATCATTGGATTGTCCTGCTGTCTTACATGTCCCAAGGGCAGATAGCTCTCAGACTGTAAGAAGCAGCTGAGTATTTGTCAGTAAATCACATTTGCTAGTTGTTAGGAAGCATGGAGAAAGGTCTTGATGAAAGAAAGAAACCATGAAAGTAACATTATTGGTGGACCAAGGACTATGGTAATGGTTGAAAATATTTAGGATTCAGGTCCCCTAGGAGCATAGTCTCGGTGACTATGTGGGGGGGAGGGGAGTGGAACGGTGGTTACGTGGCCTAAATAAACTCACCGGGAGAAAAAAGGCCAAACAGAGCCTATTTAGGGGTAACTGAAGAGGTAGAACTTTCTGAAACTGCTTTTTAACTTGACCTAGGCTTGCCCTTGTTTTTGCTTTTGGCCCAAATGCTCTCATTGTTTCCTAGTAACGTAATTTAGTACCTTAGTAATGTAGATAGTATGTCCCCTGGCGGGTGAGCTCAAACGCCCCAGAAGCTGTTTTTTTCATTCCTCATTCTTTCAAGAGTGTTTATAAGCCTAATTGAAGTTTTGGCACAGGGTAGCGAGGCATCTTCCAGTGATAAGACAGCAGGCTATTGCTTATTCATCCCTAATAAATATCTAGGGATAAGTTGTTTTGCCAAATAGCACTTAGCTTGCCCATTCGCCCTACCCTATCCACAGTGCTTATTCAAGATTCATTTCCAAAATTATAGCTAGAGTTGATAAAGAAGCCTAATAAGTTCCAGAAGTTAATCTCATCCATTTATCTTTTAAAAAGTAGAAATTGAAAATTTAGTGATATTATTAACCTTTTATTTGCATGGATAGTGAAAATCTATAACCTGCATGGTCTACATTGAGTGTCTATTAAATCCTCATTTTCTCCACAAGAGGCAAGGTGGGGACACCTTAATATTGAAATCCAGACACTTTGGTTTTTCTCTTCCTCAGTGGTTTCAGAGCATTTCACATTCAATCAGCACATGAATGAATGGACTGCTGTTTATGACTGAAGCCAGCTCTAGTATATGAATAAGAAAATGACATTTAGTTTGCATGAATGCAAAGTCCAGTATTGTCCATTTTATTCCAGTGATTTTGGCATTTTTTTTATTCTCTGACTTCCCTTCCAATTCCTTCCCACTCGCACCCTCCACCCCACTTTCAGCCAATGGGTGTGTGCCAGGAAATGTGCTTTTTTTGCCTATAATGGTTTGCCCCAGTTACTGCGCTGAGCCCTGTAGGGTACGGAAACGGAAGTTGGAGACGTAGGTGTTTCTCACAAGTACTCATGATTTGGTTGGGAAGACAGCCCGGCACAATGTGGCCTGCAGAGTTCTGTGATCTGCTGTGATAGTGGTCTGATCACAGTCCTGTGGGGACTCGAAGAAGACTCTTTAAAACGTGCACTGGGGACGTTAGGCAAAGTGTCACTTGAGCTGAGGTTTAAAGGATAGATAAGAGACATTCAGATGAGGAATGGAACAAGCGAACCTTAATAAAGTTGTCATTAGTTTTAACAAGAACCTATTCACGTTTTGCCACACATGTAGATATAGTAGGCAACTATTTTTTTTCACCAACCCTATTCTCTCTCTCCTTGGACCATCCATGACACTGAAATCCTCTATCATTGGATTGTCCTGCTGTCTTACATGTCCCAAGGGCAGATAGCTCTCAGACTGCAAGAAGCAGCTGAGTATATGTCAGTAAACCACATTTACTAGTTGTTAGAAAGCATGGAGAAAGGTAAACTATGGAAAAGTCACAGTGGGATCTAGGGTTTATAAGTCCTATTATATGGTCCAAGAGAAGACTTCCCACATGGGAATGGCAGCAAGAAAGGTTAGTGGGCGGAAGGGCTGGGACCTTTCATTAAGGATCTTGGGAGACTGGGCTAAGGAAAGGCTTTTTTTTTTTTTTTTTTTCAATTTAAATTTATCTTTATTGTTCAGATTATTACAGTTGTTCCTCTTTTTCCCCCCCATAGCTCCCCTCCTCCCATTTCCCATCCCACCCTCTGTCCCCCGCCCCACTGTCCGCATCCATAGGTGTACGATCATTGTCCATTCTCTTCCCGCTTTTTATATTGAAGGTTGTGGAGAGATGATACAAGCTGGGAAGTGACCTACTCTTTGTTATGGAGACTACTCTGGCAGCTGTGTGGGAAATTAAATACAGGTGGGTTGGGAAACAGGTGATGTTGCCATAATCCTGGATGAGGTGATGGGGTACATGGTTAGGCAATGGGCAGGTCATGGATTGGTCGGTGAAAGACGAAGGAGAGGCCGTAGTCCAGGATGTGGGGCAGTTGGCTGAATTTGGTGTCATTCACTGAGAGGAGACAATTTGAGAGATTGGAGAATGCAGGGACCGTGTGTTTATAAGGTGCCTGTGGGAATGGGACAAACACTTGGCTTACAGACAGGAGCTATCACTTCACCTGATATCCGAAGCATGCAACTCCATAGGTCACCCATGGATGGGACGTAGAGTTTTCTCTTATCTTGAAATGTAACATAAAGGTAAGTTAGCTGAATCGGCCTTTGCCTTTTACTAAGCAGGAGAATTCTTGAACACTGATTACCCTGGGAAAGGGTCCTGGGAAATGTCTGGATAAGGACTGGGTTCCTCAGCACCAAGTCTCCCTGAGCAGGTCAGCGGGGACTGTAGTATCCCTTCATGTTTAAAGAAGAAGCATAAAAAGGGAGAAGAGATGTTTCTCCATACATTTCACAATCACATAGGATGACTTAGGAGCTCATAGCAAGGCACTGCTGCTCGGCATCCTAGCTGGCCTTGTGCATCATGATGGATGTGCCAGCGTCAGAGTGTCTCAGGCTGCCTGCTGCTGTCAGGAGGAGAGGGGTTTCCAAGCTTTATTTTCTGGGCAAGAATCTTAAACATTCTTTTAGGCAGTTCTATGACCTGAAAGTAATTCAAGCGATAGCCTGAGCGTAGGACCGAAGAGGTTAGATGTTAATGATTTATTAAATGGTTATATTTTCTGTTGGGACATACTTCTAATAGATAAGAAAAGGTGTACTGTTGTGTTGTTAGCCATGCATGGTACAAAGAATTTCTCTACTATTGACAGTACTCATTGCACGTGATGTGAGACCTCACAGAAAGGGCTGAGGAGAGGATCTTCGCCTCGCTGGGTAGGAAAGGTTTTTGACAGCTGTTCAATGTGGAAAAGTGGCCCATAGTTTATGAGCAGACCTGGCTTTGGAAAAGACCAAGGACGAGAGTTATAACATATGGAACTTATTTGAGAAGTAATTCCTAGCTATGACTAATGGCCTGTGCTCAAATTCCTGGGAAAGTTTAAAAGAAAAGCCTTACAAAATAAATCATATCTCTTGTTTGCTAAATTGTAGGACTTAGATAACTTTGGGGAACTCGTGGGCTTCTGTAATTCTATATTAAAGCTCTGAAGTTTTCTCTTTTAATTAATTTTTCCTGGTTTTATTTTTAACAACCCTGTGATTCAGTTTGTTGGTGTATTCCATTAAGGGATTATTTATTTCAAAAAGATTATTTTTTCTTCCCCTAGCCCTCAGAGGTCCTTAAGATATTCACATTAAGCAGTCACTACAGGGGTAGTTTATAGGAAAGATATACTTTGTGTGTGTGTATTAGCTTCTGGTACAATGTTGGTTTGTTTTTTTTTTTTTGGGGGGGGGGGTTACTGTACAACTTCTAATTACAAGTTTCCTGTGTTTATTTATATTAAGATAGTATGTGACATAAACAGCGGAGGAAGTGTTGTACCAGGGAAGTGGACCAGAAAAGCAGTTCTACTATGGATATGTTTCAGAAAGAATATCCCTTTTTTCATTCCCAAACTTTAATTGGGTAGAATTATGTGTGTGTGTGTGGGGGGGGGGGGGAGATGCTCCTATTTTAATTAATAATTGCAGTAATCTCTTTCTAAACTCTGTGTCCATGCTGATTCTTACCTCACCTCACCAGTACATTTATTACAACTAAGCATTTCATAAGCCAAGAAAAATCATGATTACTTAATCAGCTTGACTTTTTATCACACATATTATTGGCATTAGCACAACAGTGAAACTGTTTGGGGACGCAATCAAAAGTGCATATCACGTTTCAAAAAATATTTGCAGTAGGGGAAATATCTACATTTTCAGGTTTAGAAATTAGAAAATAAAAAATCTCATCACTAACTCTATAGCTTTTTACTTATTTTGTTTTCACTTTTTAAATGATAGCCATATTCACATTTCTTATAACTTTATTTGGGTGCCAGGACTCATTTTTGGCCCTACAGTGTCTTCGTTGTTATCTGAGGTGGTGTAATTGGAATAGTGGAGCATTGGGAATAAGGACTGGAAGTCATGTGCCTGAGTTCATGCTTATGGCCTTGGGCCAATTACTTAGCATCTTTGGGTCTCCCTTTCCTTGTCTGAAAATTAGGAGTAATAACAGTACCTTTTTCATAGAGCTGCTGGAAGAGTCGAAGGAGAACTCTCAATAATTGTTGTGGTGTGCCTACTACTCTAACTTATTTCCCCACTTCTCTGATGGGGGTGGCCTGTTTACTTTTCTCTCTGTGCTTTTAGGCATCCTAGTCTATAATTTACTCTCCTACCCTAAACCCCTTTCCTGGTTTCCACCTAAAATCTAACAAAGCCATATTATTTTGTTTTCAAGTTTTCAGTTTAGCACATCAGTGAAGTCAACCTTAAAGAAGGAGTAGGTAAGAAAAAGAAAAAAAGGAGTAGGGAGAATTTGCAAGGTGATTGGTATCTCTTGCTTTTCAAGGTAACTGCTCTTCGCATTTTAATGGCCATTTGTATGACATTGGTCAGCTCTCTGAAGTTTGATTTGAAGTGCAATAGTGTATGTATATATTTTTTCCAAAATGTGGAGCATTTCTCCCACATGTTCTACCCAATATAAGTAAAGAACCTGGTGTGAATGTACAAAGTCATAAATTATTGTTTTTATGACTGAATTTTTCCTAAAGATAATATCAATGAGCTTAGCTTCATATTGCTACCAAATAGACATAGATTGCTACCTATATTATACCCCATATATCAAAGTACATATTATATAAACACTTTTTTTATTTTAAAAAATATTTAGCTTACTACAGGTTGGTTGCCAAGCTCAGTAATATTAGGAGTAACAGTATTTATTACAATAACTCATTGCAGGTACCAATTATGGCTATCAGAAATGACTTTATTCATCCATTTAGCAATGCCATGTTGCTGTATGTATGGCAAGGCACTTTAATGCCTATTTAAAAAATCATCATCTCCACCTTTACAGGGCTGGAAGGATGGAGATGTAAATAAATAGCATGCAGCATGAGTGCTGTCACTCTTGTTAGCAAGAGATGTTAATAGCCAATATTTTGTGATCTTTCCTTCACTGTCCAGATTCAGCTTCAGAATCGTTCTCAACTCAGCAGCACTGAGACTTGCTGTTACTCAGGTGGACTCGTGAGGCTAAAATTGTTTGTCATCAGTGGCATTGCACAAGTTTGTCCAGAGTGTTCTGTAGAAGGCCAGAAATCCCAAATCCTTGCTTTGTGTAAAACCTTGACATCAGTGTAAAAAAGTAGAAATGAGTTTCATCCTTTGGGTGTTAGGAAAGACATAATAAATTGGAAATGTTATAAGCCCACAGATACATGTTTGAAGAGAAGCTTCAATGGTGAGGTAAAAGGAATCTTGTAAAGTGAGCACTTTTTACTATAGTTTGTAGTTTAATATTTCTGTCTTCCAAATACAGGCTTAGCCCTCTAAGCAGTGCTGTGCTGGTGAAACATCACCTGCCATCAAGCACTCAGCTGTGTGTTTGTAACCCTGATTTGCAATGCTTGCTGATTTCCATGGTGTAAATATTCCCACCTCAGTTGATTTCCCCCCAGTTCACTGAAGGCAGGCTGGGAAGAGATGCACTGAGTGGTTCCAGAGCCGCTGTGAGCCTGCCCAGCCCACTGCTAGATCCCAGCCCATCTTGCTGCCTGAATCAGTTGGGTCCCCCCCTCTAGTTCATGTGCATCTCCATCCTACATCGTTCCTCCCTCCCTTTTCTCCTCTCTCCTCTTTCCTTCCATCCCATCCTCATGATTGTAAAATTTAAGAAGTTGCTTATACGTTGGAATATCTTAAATTTTTCTTATGATTTAACAATCTGCATTACATAAATACTGAATAATAATGATTAAAATGCATTGACGTTCAACTTCTAAAATGTAATGGCTGTAAAATGACTGATTGGGAACTTAATGAATTTTCATTTCTTTTATACACGCGCAGAGACTATCAGATGTTTGCTTAAATTTACAAATGAAGAATTTAAAACAAACGAGTGATTTTAGTTTCTCCAAAGATAGCTTTAGTACTGAATACCGAGGAAGGTATAGGGATATTAGCAAGAAGAAATAGCATTAAAAGGTAGGGGGAGTAAACATTGAATTGCATAAATTAGCAATTTGTTGAAGGTCCTTCCACCTGTCCTCAGATACTGAGTCACTTTGATTCCTCTAAGCTAGGAAATAAGACCTGGAAAAAAATTTTGAAGCCATAATTGTCTCAGCTCAGAATATATAGTGTTCCTGAATTTTAAGGTTTGGGAAGAGGGAGGAGAGTTGTATTTTCATCTGAGTGAGGACATTGATACACACGGGACAGCTGTGCTATGGGAAAATCGTTGCCCGTCTCTTACAGAGCTAACGAACATGAGAACGTCATTGGGACCTAATAGTGACACAGAGGTGCACAGCCCAGATCTGGGGTTTCCTGAGAATGTCCAACAGTATAGGTTTGGATGAAGTAACCTTACTAGTGTCTTTGCAAAATGCAGGGGTGGTTAATTAGCCTGCTGAAAGAACTGAGCTTATAACATTTATTATATCTTTTGGAGCCTATATTCTCCAAGGTCAATTTAATGCCAACATTTTCCTTATATGACCTGTGAAGTAATGTAGCCACACATTCTATAGAAGTGCTTTACTAACTATAAACTTTTTTGTCAAAATCAATAGAAAAGTATTTGTTCCAGGAACGTATGTGCAGGATGTTGGGGAGTGAGTAATTTCAGCAGCTTTTAAGGTGTCAATTCTAATTTGACCCTTTATATATCTTATTTATAGCTGAAAGGCAGTTTGACCCTTTTGCTGATTTCTAAAAAGACTTCATTATTGTAAAGTATAAATGAACAAGTAGTAATCAGGATGGGCATACGCAGACACAGGTTTGTGAGAAGGCTGCGTTACGGTTATAGCTGGTATTTACAAATGTTTTCCACAATGCCTGAATGCTTTACAGTATTCCTAGTTTAACCTCCCATTAGAGATTGTCAGATAGGATGAATGAAGCACAAGTAGTTTCAGAACAGCAAACAAGCTAAAATAAATAACTTACCTTTCTGGTTCAAAGAACAGTATTCAGAGAATTTCATTTGGTGCAACCTAGAATTTGACATTATTAGATCACAGTGGATTATATGAAATTTTGCCATTTACTCCTCTCTTTCTCAGATAGATTCTGGAGAAATGATCAATTCTGTCTTGGATGAATGCTTGTCTACTCACTTATCTTGTCTGTAAAGATGGTTTTATTAAAAAATAGTAAACTTTGTATTCGGGACAGTCATAAGCGCTGGAGGCAGAGGATTGCTTGCTGTTTGCCCTGGGCCCCCTTGTTCCATTGAGGAAACCTTGACATCCAGTATGTGCTGGGGACAGTCCACTCCTTCATACTGCACAACTGCAGCCGCAACTTCACAGGCATCTTACAAAATGATATTTGCATTAATAGTGGCCAGCTCAAAAGAATGAATTGAATAGGAAGCAAGTGCCACTTTATGTTAATAAGCTCTTATGACCATTATCCATAAAACATAAATTTTCATCTTTGTAAACAGGCTATGAGATAAATGCATATTAGCACCTTCATTATACAGAAAGGGAAACTGAGACTTGGAGAGTTTGAATAACTCGACCAAGATTGCACAGTTGTCAAACTAGTGCACCCTCCTGGGGAATGCACTCCTTACACTCATCTCCTGGAATAAAAGGAGATTCGTATAGCACCATTCTTCCAAAACATAAATTTCTTTTCTCATTCTTTTCTCATAAGAAAAGTGTTACTGCTGGTAAAGGGAAGGAAAAGACGAAAGTAATATTAAATTTAAGTAAGAGTTGGATCTAAACCTATGTAGTTGCATGGGGCGGGGATCATAATGGGACACGAGCTTAATAAGTAGGACAAAAGCATTCAATGTGGAAGCAGCAAGTGACATCCAAGGTAGAAATTTAATGGATGACTGTGGTTCCCAGGTAACCTTACATAGCACTTAAAAATTTTTTTGGTACAATTTTTAAATAAAGATGTGTGTTTGTGTTGTGTTGTTGTTTTTTTTAATAATCTGCTCATATTAAATGATCTAAAAAATGTACTTAATCTTTGACCTCCTATTGTTATGTGAAGGTCTTGTTTATGTGCCCATCCTCCACAGCTGATGTGAGCTTGGGCCATGAGTTCTAGTTCAGAAGAGCTGCGGGTGTACTGACCTAGTGAGGGAGTGACTCTTGCAAAGCTGTGGAGAGTTAACATGCCCAGTGCCCAGGAATGAGCCTCTGCCCAGCCCTAGACCACTTGCCAGAGCTTTGTCCCGGGCAGCTGTTTGGTAGGAAGGATAGGACAGGGGTTGGAACAAGGCAGAGGAGTGATACTTGCCTGTAGCTCCCACATTAGGACTCTGATCCGATTTTCCCAGTTACAGTAAACAAGGGGAAAATGAGCTGTTCTTACCTCAGAGACTGTTTATAGGTAGCTTCATCTACTCATTATCACATACCTTTGTGAATTGGCTGCAAAGACAATAAATAAATCTCAACAATAAATTACTTTTGCCGTGGACTATACCATCTGTATCGCTGTGTAAACTGTGTAGTCTGTCGTAGCCCCTCAGTCAGTTGTTTTAGATAGCACTGCAGAGTAGCAGGAAGTCTTCTCTTCAAAACCTTAGATGGAGTCCTTCACTGCTTGGAAAGTTTGGGGTACAGAGCTGTAAGCTTAACATCCTGGCTCTCTGGAGTCTCTTGCCTGCTAAGGGGGCACTGTAGCCATTGATTAGCGGCGAGCTTCTATTGGCACCAGCACTGGAGCCCACGCCTGGAAGGGGTGAGAAGTAAAAGTGGAAAGAGAGGTACATCCAATTTCTCCTGGTGCAGCGCCACTCGCTTCGTTGGACAAGCACATTGTGCTGACCTTCTCAGCGGTGAACAGCAGGCACTGGAAGTTCCAACAGGATAGCAATTGGAAACCCATGGCCTGAAGAAAATTATAATTCACGTGTACCTAGAGCAGTAAAACCCCAAACACGTTTGGAGAATCACTTGTCTAACCACATGAAAACATTGCTAGCCATTGCTTTTGGGGAATCTATGAGCATTCCCTTGTGGCTGTTTATTAAAGCACTTGAAATAGTAAAAGAAAAGTGGCAGGAAGCTGAGTGGGCTGGCTCCGTGTAACGCACCCAGGTAAAGTGTGTCTGTGAGCTAGCGCGGTATTGTAAACCACTGGCCAGTGTCAGATTTGCTTCTCTGGTATACAAAATAAGTGAAATAGCTGGTCATTATTTTTGAATTTAAAATACACCGCTATCCATAAAAAGAAATTGTTTCAATCCAAGGTTTAGGTAATGGTTAAAAATTTAAAAAATAGTCTAATAAGTTAATTGTGTCTTAGTTACTGAAACAAGACCTTTTTAAGAACTTATAGGATCAATATCTAGGGAGAATAGTGCTGGAATTGCTTTTGTATTTTTCCTGAAGGGTAAGGTGACACATTCCACAAATATTATGGGATCTTGAATCTCTTGAACTTTGTGACTTGATTTTCCCCCTACAGTTACCTTCTGGAAGGAGTTTCATCAAGCCTCTTGCATAAATTTGGACAGAAAGAGTTCTGTGAGAGCCAAGATTGCGCATTTCTCTAGATATTTAAAAAAGAAATCCTTGTGAATGTTAAGTCACCGGGGTTGCACCCTGATTCATATTTTTAATGATTTTGTATATTGTTTCCTTTTATTTTTCAGTAGCAACAGTAAACCTTTACAACTTACCAAAATGTAAAACAACTCCTACACGTTACACCTGGCTTACGTCAGAATGGAAGAATTCCATCCACGTGATGGAACAGTGTGTGGGAACGAAAGGCATGCATTCCCTGGGGACGTACAGACACTAGGTTCAGAGGCCGCCACATTAGTTTATAAATCCACTTTGTGCCTGAGAGTGTTGGCATTTCCATTTTGATCTCTTGACTTTAGACTCACATATTGTGAGTAGCAGCCCATTGACTGCATACAAAAGAAGCTTCGTAGTTCAGATGTAAAAACACATGCTATAATGGCTTTTGGAAACATTAGGCCCCTGCTTATCTGCTATTGTCGGTGGTATTCTGGATAGGCACTGTTCTGTTAAATTAACTTGGATTTTCTTTTCTACCTTTGAGTAACCACCTTTTAAATCCTCTTGGGAACTTCTGAGGCTGCTTATAGTAATTTGGACACATAGCAGATAGGTATTGCAAACATTTATTGAAAGCCAAAACAGGCTATGTGTCTTAATATGCCAAATCTGTGCTTTTATTTATAAGATTACTTATAAGATATATATGTTTTCTTTAATTTTTATAAAAACCTTAGGAGATATAGGGATGAAGACACTGAGTTTAGCGGTGTTGGTGCCCAGATTCAAATGAAACTCTGGCCAACTTAAACACTCACATTCCTAATACATTACAGATGGTTTTTAGATTTCAAACATCATTTCTCACATAAAATTGACTTCAATCTCCATATTGTGAAGAGTTTTGCATAGTATTTGTTATATAGTAAATAGTCAATAAATCATATCTATTGTTATCTATCACTCTTAGATGTTCCCTCCCTTCCTCATTTTGTCTGTTTATTGCCTCCAGAACTTTATTTAAAAAATTCTTTCAGTTTCAGATTAATAGAATGATAAGAGGAGGAAGAAAGAGAAAAAAATATGAGCAAGTCCAAAAACAACAGAAAAAATAAAGAAATACGGAATAGCAATAGGAAATAATACTTGCTCATAGGATGGTTGGTAATGATCACATTTAATTTGTTATATCTCCTCAGGTTTATTTTATTCTCAAGTCATATGTAGATACAGCAACATAAGGGTTTTGTCAAAGATTTAAACTACTGGATATGAAAATGGGTGCCCATGTCTTGGTATACCTCCCCCCTCTCCTAATTCTTGCCATCCCAATAAAGAACATTTCATTCATATTGATTAGTTGTACCATTTTGAGGTGGGATATTCTGTCAAAGTAGTTTTTTGAGTTTTCCCACAGCAATAAAACTAATAGTTCCAAAGTGAAATTCACTGTCTTAATTCTACTCCACTAAACTACTCCCTCTTCTTTTTTTAAATTTATTCTCATCCAAGGACATGCTGAGAGAGAGGAAGAGGGGGCAGAAAAAAAAAAGCTTTGATGTAAACCTTATGTCACTTTTAATTCTTCTCCCTTCAACTCCCTGTCACTCATCTGTCAACATGGCAGGCACCTGATCTGAGTCCTCACCACTTCCAGCTTGCATTCCGCTCCCAGCCTTTAGTTGGCATATTATACCTCTATCTCTTCGTTCTCAAAGTACCCCACATATTACTGGCTTCTTAGAACAGGTTTTTGGAACATTAAAACATATCCTCTAGCCATCTGTACGTGCACTTTGCAGAAGAGTCTGTTTAGGTCCTTTGTCCATTTTTAAATTAGATTACGGCCAAGGGACATATGAAAACATACTCAAAGTCACTGATCACCAGAGAAATGCAAATTAAAACGACAATGAGGTATCATCTCACACCTGTCAGAATGGCTATCATCAACAGATCAACCAATGACAAGTGCAGGTGAAGGTGGGGAGAAAAGGGAACCCTCGTGCACTGCTGGTGGGAATGCAGACTGGTGCAGCCACTGCGGAAAAGAGTGTGGAGTTTCCTCAAGAAATTAAAAATGAAACTGCCATTTGACTCAGTGATCCCACTTCTAGGAATATATCCCAAGAAACCTGAAACACCAATTAGAAGGATATATGCACCCGATGTTCGTAGCAGTGCAATTTGCAATAGCTAAGATCTGGAAACAGCCCAAGTGCCCATCAGTAGACTAGATGAGTGGATTAAAAAACTACACCATGGAACACTATGCGGCAGTAGAAAAGAAGGACCTCTTACCCTTTGAGACGGCATGGAGGGACCTGGAGAGCATTATGCTAAGCGAAATAAGCCAGTCAGAGAAAGACAAGTGTCACCTGATCTCACTCATATGTGAAATCTAATGAACAAAAAAAACCTGATCAACCAAATAGATCCAGAGACATAGAAGCGCGGAACAGACTGACAGATCTCAGAGGGAAGGCAGAGTGGGTGGGTGGGTGAGTGGGGAAAGACTAACTAAATAATTTATATGCATGTATGCATGACCTGTGGACACAGACAATAGTGTGGTGAAGGCCTGGGGAAGGGGGTGGGTGTGGGGTGGGAATCAAGGGGGAAAAAAGGAAACATCTGTAATACTTTCAACAATAGAGATACATTTTTTTTTTTAAATCCTCTGTTCCAAAGCCAACAGTCATTTTAATGTTCAGGCAGCTTTCCCTGATTATGGGTATAATTCACCCTTTCCATACTTATTCTGATTGAATGCATTGCTAATAATGTATACTCTTTTCTCCAGTTAGAAAATGTTCTTATTCATTAATAATAATGACATACTGCTTCTTTGGAGCCTGCTATGTGCCAGAACTGTTCGACATGCTTCACATTCATTCTACTCCCAATTGTAGAAAGTTAAATGAGGGCTGTAACATGGTCAGTGCACTCACAAGTAAGATCGACTCTTCTCCAGCGCTGCACCCCCCCTTCCCACATGCTGTGCTTAGTTCTACCCTTTTGCCTTTGTACATCTCTCTTTCTACAATATTTTTTCCTTTTGGTGTATCCAGTTCATAATCACTATCCAAACTCTACCTCGACTCATTGAGTTCTCGTGGATCTTTCCTGTTGTCAGGATACTAATGTATTCACAAGGAGTTTGGCATGGTTTGCCTTATAACGCCCTTTTTTCTTTCACTTTTTCCAAAAATTTTAACAGTACTTTATGGGCATCAGATACTTGTTGAATGAATACATTCTCCCCTTCTCAAGTAGACATTAACTTTCTGGAAGGGTTAGCCCAGTCCTTCATTTCTTCTCATCCCCACAGATCTCAGCGATGTGGTTGGTACATATATAGATACCTACTCATCGGATGTGGGAGAGTCCACACCATCTGTTGTTTGGAACTTTCATGGGAGAATATTTTTTTTCTTAATACCATGCATATAGATACACTTCAACGAAAAGGGGCAAAAAAAAAAAGATTCAGAGATAGAAGTCTGATAAGTAGGTAAATTCAGAATGAGATTCATTATCTATGTTTTTCGGGTGATATTGAAAGCTGTAAATTTTGAGCACTAATTGTATGTAAAACACTGAGCTAAGTGCTTTACATTCATCATCTTAGTTCTTAGAACCAAATTGTTGGGTAGATGACACAGCTGGTGCCCTGAAGGGTTCCAGAGCAGCTTGTAAGCAATAGAACCCGGTTTCAACCCAGGTAGTTTTTATTCTTTATAAACACGTGTCTTAAGCGCTATACTGTATATCATCCTATTCAGCCTCATTGCCGGAGTTTTCAGCCCTTGCGAAATGTCTCCCTGATGGAGTTCACTAACTTTAAATACATTAGGTCATGCTCGTTTCCAGCATAAACATTCAGTAAGTGTTAGCCTTTGTTTTTGCTATTTTCCAGTTTACACTGAACTGTTCATGACATTGTCTTTTCCCCTTATGCAAACTGCACTTTAAAGGCAGAATCAGCTATTTAGTATGTCTGCAAACTCTGGATATGTATGCCTGTGTTTATCTGTGTTTGGGCTTCCGAAGATTTAGAGAGTGAGAATGAAAAGTGAGCTGCTTTGCTACTGTTTCCAATCAGCTCTCTCATAAGAGCCTGCAGTGAATCTGCAGGGATGCCTGCCTGAGCTCATGGAGGGGAGCAGGTGATGGATGGGTCCAGACCCTCAGTGTCTCAGAAAGAATCGTGAATATTGATCTATTGTGTGTGTTTTCACAGCACAGGATTTTAGGCTGTGTTCTTAGGATCTCTTATCTCATTTTTCTGCAAATTGGAGAATGACAGAACCATGAAAGGCATTAACACTCTAGTTTTTATTTTTGTGTATACTATCTCAGTGCACTTAGATTCTGGAATTTAAGAAGTAAGACTTGACTAAAGTGTGATCAGTTTAGTGAAAATAAGTAAAACCCTTTTGTGGGAAGTTCGATTTTTTAATATAGTTTCAGACATACAGAAAAGTTAAAAGAATAGTTAGCATAAGATACTCCTGTATACCCTTTAACCTATTTTAAAATAGAGTAATATATTTTTAAATGTTTTTTTTTAATCTTAGCATTTCTAATTATACTAGAGGCCCGGTGTGCAAGATTCATACACCCGGGTGCGGGTTGGGTGGGGGGGAGTCACTCAGCCTGGCCTGCACCCTCTTGCAGTATAAGAGCCCTCGGAGAATGCCCCACTAATGGGCAGCAGGCCTAAGCTAGCAGTCGGGCATCTTTAGTGCTGCCATGGAGACAGGAGAGGCTCCTGCCACTGCCACTGCGCTTGCCAGCCGTGAGCACAGCTCAGGGCTTCTGGCTGAACTGTGCTCCCCCTATGGGAGCTCACTGACCACCAGGGGGCAACTCCTGCATTGAGTGTCTGCTCCCTAGTGGTCAGTGTGTGTCATACCAACCGGTCGTTCTGCCGTTCAGTTGATTTTCATATTAGCCTTTTATTATATAGGATAATAGATCATGTTGTTATCACAGTGGTAGAAAAAGATTTTGTTAATTAGGGCTGCTCCCCTGTCACCAGGTTTCATTCTATATAATAAAAGCCTAATATGCTAAATATCCGTTCAGCCATTCAACCAATTAAAGCATAATATGCTAATGATATGCTAAGGCTGCTCAACGACTCACTATGACGTGCACTGACCACCAGGGGCAGATGCTCTGACTAGTAGGTTAGCTTGCTGCTCGGGTTTGGCCAATCAGGAATGAGCAAGACAGGCCAGACACGTCCTGGAGTCCTCTCACGGTCCCTCCCCAGTTGGCCAACCTTCCACATCCCTCCCTGGCCCTGATCATACACCAGTGGGGTCCCTTGGCCTACCCTGTGCCCTCTTGCAATCTAGACTAAGGGAATCCCCCTCCCCTCGCCATGTGCATGAATTTTGTGCACTGGGCCTCTAGTTGGGATATAAATGACATATAACACTGTGTAAACTCAAGATATACATGCTGGTTTGATACATTTTATTTTGCAAAATGATTGCCACCATGGCCATAGCTAACACCTCCACCCTGTACATAATTACCTTTTCTTTCTGTGGCGAGACACACAAGATTCTATGCTTAATTTTAATGCTTCCTAAAGGGTTTTTTAAAATGGAGATTTCCTTCCAGCATGACATTATTGTCAGTAATGTGTGTCTCCTTGTATTCAGGTCTTGGCCCCCATACTTTGAACCCTCTCACAATATTCTTACAGATCAATATAAAAAAGACTTACGTTTTAAAGTTTTAGGGGAATCCCAACTTGGAGTTTGAGGCTAAAATACTGTTCATTGAAAATAAATCAGATACTCTTTTAGTAGGGTTGGAAATATGAGAACCTTCGAGCAAATCCCACCAAGTGTAAGAATTATAATGAAATGGGAAAGAAAAGTGAGCCTTATTTTATTTTGCAATTGTAGAATTATGATATTCTAGTGGCAAAATGGAAAAGCTTTTATACAGTTTAGTTTTAAAGTGATGTTTGAACTGACTGCATTAAAACAGTATAATTAAAAGTATTTGTAAATTTACTGTCCAATATGCTGTTTCTTAGTTATATCTTAGAATAAGAAAGCTAAATATTTAATTAAGATTTTATGACATGTACTTGTTTTCACATTATTTACATTATGTTAGAACCAAATGACATAATTTGTGAGAACGACTTAATTATAAAGTAGAAAAATACTACAACACGTGAGGTATTTTTATTTCATTTATAAACATGAACAAGAAAAAAAAAGCTGTTTATTTAAATAAAGTGAATAAATCTTTTATCAATATTTGCATGAAATTATACATAATTTAATTAATTTGCATTTTTAATTTCAGATTCAAAACGCTAATGATGTACTAATTGCACCACTTGAGAAATTTCGAAAAGAACAGATAGGTGCAGCAAAAGTAAGTGTTCCATTTTATTATTCTTCAGATATTCTCCTAGTAATTAAAGATGACATAATTTCATATGTTAACATTTTGATATTAGAATGACCTTTTAAAAAATTCTGTACATCATTTTTAACTTTTGCACTGAGCCTATTACAAAGACCAGCATTTCTTTAAACATAAAAGATACTCTTTTTCTACTGAATAGAGAAAAAGTCAGCGTCAGTGAGTTCCTTCCATCCCTGCAATTGGAGGCAACTATTTCAAAAAGGGTGAAGTTAGGGTAACATTATGAGCTTTGCTCCTAACATCTATAAAATAAAAATTAGGCAGAGGCTATATTGAAAATTCAGACAGTTATTATAAAAGAACTTTTATTACTTACTAAAGGCCTAATACACAAAATTCATGCAAGAGTAGGCCTTCCTTCCCCCGGCGGCCGGCACCGGCTTCCCTCTGGCACCCGGGAGAGACCCAGGCTTCCCTCGCCGCCCCGGCTTCTTCCGGAAGGTCGTCTGGAAGGACTTCCAGTCTAATTAGCATATTATGCTTTTATTATTATTGAGTGATTGTATTTTTTCATTGTTAAAGAAAATGTGTTTGTGGAAAAACCTTCAACATGTTTGTCAAGCCTTTGCAATGATGTATAGTTGATTATGGAACAATTAAAATTTCCCTGAGCCTAATATTTTTTGAAATTTATTTGCACTCTTTTTCTTAGATCTGCATTTTAACTACCTGCACAACATTATGTAAGGACATAAACTTTAGGGTTTCCAAAACAGAACACACCACTTCACCCGTTCTTTCTCAAAATGTTTTGGTTTTCTATTTAGTCAGTGACATAGCCTTTCCCCATTCGAGCAGTACTACCCATTCTAATGCAGAATTTTTCCTTCTTTCCACCTTCTCTTCTGTCTGAAATATTGAAATAGCTTACTCGTTGGTCTGCACATGCGCATCCTAATCTGTTATCTACCTTCCTGTCATTCTTGGATAGTGACACCTTCAGTGGCTCTCTTTGAGAGACAGTTTGCTCCTGATAAGGAACGCACTCCACACTGTGCCCGTCTGCTCCATTCATTACATCTCCCTCCTCGAGCACAGTTGCCTGCTCACCAATCTCTGTCCATGAATTTGCCCAACCTTCCTCTCTCCCTGGAACATTTCTTTCCCTTCCCTTGTTGAGGTCTTGCTAACTCTCCATGGCTGATCGCCCAGCACCAGAAAGAAGCCTCCTTCATTCCTCTCCCAGAATTGATTTTTCCCCCTCATAGAATCCAGTAGTCCTTATGCTTATTTCCTGTAAAAAAGCTATCACAGTCTACCCTGAATTCGTTTTACATACATTTCCTCACTAATTATGAAAAATTATCAAGTCGAGGCTAAGCCGGAACTATTTTTGTGTTAATTAATGCAGCAAGTGTTTATCAGTGTCTTGGCCGGCCTCCTTGTGGCAATCCCGGCGTTTGAGATGAAGGGATGTGCCTATAAACAGGACAGGCATGCTCCCTGCACTTGTGTCCCTAGTTATCTTCTGTGGAAAACAGACACCAAGTAATAGCAAAGGCACCGACGCAGAAGTGCAGGGCGCTTCCCGAGAGTGTAATGAATAGGACTGTTCTCCGGAGGAAGGATTGGTTCAGCAGAGAAATAAAGGATGAGAAAGCAATAGCTGGGTGTGAGCATGCAAGAGAGGGAAGGGGACAACCTCCCATACCTCCCTGAAGAAGGAACAGCATAGGGGTCTCCTAAGCCCTCAAGAAGGAGAGAGGAGGCTGGCTTTTTAAAGGAAAAAGATCAGTGTGTTTGGAATGCAGAGGACCAGGGGGAGAACGGAGGACATGTGCATTTTAAAATATTACTCTGGCCGTAACCGTTTTGGCTTAGCAGATAGAGCATCGGCTTGTGGATTCAAGGGTCCCAGGTTCGATTCTGGTCAAGGGCACATCCCCAGTGGGGAGTGTGCAGGAGACAGCTGATCGATGTTTCTAACTCTCTATCCCTCTCTCTCTTTCTCTGTAAAAAAATCAATAAAATATATTTAAAAATATATATATTACTCCAGTTGCATGTCATGCACAGATTGGAGGAGGCAAAACTGCTTTTGTGAAAACCAGTTTGGGGGGCTGTAGAGCAGTGGCTGTAGATTCAGAAGGTGATGGTAGCGGTGGAGACAAAGGGTGTATTTCAGAGGTAAAGTGGAAAGGGGTAGGAAATGCGTTACATAGTTAGAAGTGAGGAACAGGACGCTTCAGAGATAACTCCCAGGGAGCTGGGTTGCATACTTCAGTGGTTTTGAAGCTCCTCACTGAGACAGGCAACGCTGATGTTTGGAAGGCAGGATGGTGATTTTGGCTTTTAGACAATGAATTCGAGGTTCCTCTGAGACTTCCACGTGGAGATGTTGAGTTGTCAGGTGTGTAATCGGATCTGAATTAGAAATACACCTTTGGGAGTTATTGTGCTCTAGGTGGTAATTAAAATCATTGGGGGTAGAATACATCCCACTGGGAGAGAACAGAGTGAGAAGAGGACCTATATTCTGTATAATCTGAAAACAGTCAACGTTAATGTTTGGGGAGAGAAATACTCTACAGAGAAAGGGATGAGCAGAAAAAGGAAGAAAATTACAAGAATGTGGTATTCCAGATCAAGGAAGAGTCTTTTCAGGAATAAAAATAGTTGATCTTTATTGACATTTATATTGTAGTGATTTTCACTGAACTATTACGTCTGTGACCTAGTTAAATCCTCAAAGCAACCTGTGTGTTATACCTGTTTTACCATGAGGAAACTGATGAGTGGGACTATGGAGTTAAAATCAAGCCTTTTTACTTCACAGCCTTCATTTATAATATTTCACTTCACTAATTTTTATAAAACTTTATGAAAGAGCTTTGGGAAAAAACCCTTTTACAGGGCAGGATATTTCAAGTTTTCAGACCCACCTAAAATAGTAAATTTCATTTGTGTATGGATTACTCTTTTTGTTGTTGCTGCTGTTTTTGTTGATCCTCGCCTGAGGATATTTTTCCATTGATTTTTAGAGAGTGGATGGGAGAGGGAGAGACAGAGAAACATTGATGTGAGAGACACAATAATTGGGTGCCTCCTGCATGCACCCCGACCATGGCCAGGGAACCTGCAACAAAAGTACATGCCCTAGACTGGAATCGAACCCATGATACTTCAGTCTGCAGACTGATGCTCTATCCACTGAGCCAAACTAGCTAGGGCTGGGTTATCCTATCTAATAAAAAAGTAATATGCAAATTAGGCATCACTCTGTCACAAAGATGGCTGCTCCTATAATCACAAGATGGCGGCACCCAGTCTTGCTCAGCCCCACCACTGAAGTGGTCAGGCCTGTTAACCAGGTAGGTGGCAGGGGAGGCGGGGGGCAGGGCTGAGGGGCAGAACAGGCGATCACAGGGGGCTGGGGGTCCCCTGCCCAGGCCAGAGGCCTTCGCCAGAGGCTTCAGGCATGGGCAAGGGCGGAGCTGGTGATCAGAGGGGGCAGGGGCAGAGCTAGTGATCAGAGGGATATGAAGGTGCTCTACCCAGGCATAAGGCCTGGGCTAGAGGCCTCAGGCCTGGGCAGGGGCAAGGCCAGAGATCGCAGGGGCCTGGACTCCGCAGGGCCAGCGATCAGAGGGGCAGGGGTGGAGCCTGCAATCACAGGGGTCTGGGCACTGGTGGGGCTGGCAAAGCAGGGATCTGGGGGTCCCCTGCCCAGGCCTGCAGCCTTGGCCAGAGGCTGCAGTGGGGCAAGGGTGGAGTCAGGGATAGGAGGTGGCAGGATCAGAGCCAGTGATCACAGAGGACTGGGCTCTGTGAAGCCGGTGATTGGAAGGGCTTGGGGGTCTTCTGCCCAGGCTTGCAGCCTCGGCCAGAGGTTACAGGCCTGGGCAGAGGTGGAGCTGGGATTGGAAGGGCAGGGGTGGAGCTGGTGATTGGAGTGAACTACAGAGGAAACACCTTTTCTTATTGCTCATTGGCTAAGCTCCCTGTGTGCCACTGGTAATATTCTTAGTAACTTGGGTAATAAGAATCCCTAAAGGCGATCTAGGGTTTTTCTACCACACTCCTGGAGAAAAAGAAAATGAAGGTCCACTGCTGGAGGGCTAATAAATCTCATATCCTGCCCTAGCCGGTTTGGCTCAGTGCATAATGCCTCAGCCTGCTGACTGCAGGGTGTGGGTTCAATTCTGACCAAGGGCATGTGCCTAGGTTGCAGGCTTCTCCCTGGCCAGGGCCCAGGTCAGGGCATATGCAGGAAGCAACCAATCAAAATGTTCCTCTCACTTTGATGTTTCTCTTTGTCTTTCCCTTCTCTTCCACATTCTCTAAAAATCAGTGGAATCATATCCTCAGGTAAGAATAAAAAAAAAAAAGAAAGAAATGTCATATTCTATGAAAGACACATCTTGAAAATGCCCAAAGAAAGTTGTCATTTTTTCATGATGAAGGGACTAGAGTTTGTATTGATGAAAACACCTTGGTGCCTGTGGTGACTGGCAGTGGCTGCAGCAGGGAGATGATGGGACTGGTGGCTTCCCCTGGTTAGCCTGGTTACCTCCCACAAAGGGAGGCCAGACTGTGGCTTAGGCCCACTCTCCAAGGGGAGCATGGAGTGAGCCTAAGCCATCAGTAGGACATCCCTGGAGGGCTCCCAGTATGTGAGAGGGGGCAGGCTGGGCTGAGGACCACCCCCCCCCCCCGTACAAATTTTGTGCACCGGGCCCCTAGTTCTTACATGAAAGTCTAGATTAGCTATAGTTATAGTGAGTGAGCAATTATACCCATTTTATTTTTAAAACATCTCACTTCCTAGACAGACCAACTGAAAACACACAATACTACACTATGCTTTTGCCCACTCATTAGGAGGTTAAACCTGTGATTAAATGAATTCAAATGAAATCTTGAGCATAAAGTTTATTGCCCTTGGTCCTTTGTGATTCTGTGTATTTTATCTGCCTGATGCTCTTAATGTTAAATTGTTTTCTAAGCTGCTAAGTAGGTTTTTTTTAGTAAAGTGGATAAAGAACAGGCATTTTCTTCTGACATATACATCTGAGTCCTTTTCTTTCCTTTTGGTATTGCAAAAACATTGTGGTAGAAGTAGAAATCCTTGAAGAAAAAAAATTCTTTTTTTGTATTGCTTTACTCCTTGTTTTACTTAGGTATTTTCTTACTTGGTAAATAAAGCTAATTCTACAAATGACACTCCCCTGCTTTCCACAGTCTTTAGAGTAGAGGTTTCCACAGCATGCTCAGGCCCAGGAGCCAGCTGGAAGGCAAGAGTGTCTATTAAGTTATGAAGTGTAGAATCTTCCACTGCAGTCAGCAACCTCCTTCGCTCGGTCTAAGTGGAAAACGCTGAGTCAAAGTGGCCCTCTCCTCACAACCAGATGAGCCTGTTTAACTGGAGTGGATCGAGTCCATGGACCACAAACATTTCCTCTGTAGTGTGTTCTGTGGAGCTTTGAGACACCTGATACTTTGCCGTGGAGGCCCTGAGTGAGCTCCAGTTGAGGGGAAAAGGCACCAGGCATCTGTGAGGGGCATTAGAAAAGGTTAACAGTGGGGTCATGGAACTCAAGGACAGAGGCGGTGGGGCCTGCTTTGTGAATAGCTAAAGATTAGAAGAATTATCTATAAACAGTTGTCAAGAATGTACTTGTTTAAGGGTTCTGAGTCTAATGGTATTCACGGAACAGAACTGTATTGCAGGCCTGGCCATTACATGTGTTAGAGTGTGGGATGGAATGTTCCGTTTCTTTAATTTGGCTTCTAATACACTGCTGATCTGAGTTTTAGAAATGAGAGGAGCCAGAAGTGGGTATTCAGAGCTATTAATGACAACTGGAATTTTCACAATATGAATATATCGAGACCAGTATTATAATAGAGCAGGATGAATTATTTATTCCCCCACCTTTGGTATAATTAACAGCTATATTTCATTGATTATATGGGAATTCTCCTTCATGTTACAGAGAGGATCAATTGTAAGTCATATCTACATTTTCTACACTTAAACACACACAGTGGATTTGTCTTTGATTGGTAAGAGTTAATTTGTGATGAAGCAAGTGTAGAAAATGTAGATATGACTTACAATTGATATATATATACCAGGGGCCTGGTGCACAAAAATTTGTGCACTCGGGAGGTCCCTCAGCCCAGCCTGTGCCCTCTCGCAGTATGGGACCCCTCTGGGGATGTCCATCAGCTGGCATGCCTGGTCAGCCTGGTGAGGGGCTGATGGCTGTTTGCAGGCTGGCCAAGCCCCCCAGTGTGGACCCTCACCCCATTGGGGTGTGGCCAGTCTGGGTGATGGGCTGTGGGCCGTTTTCAGGCTGCCCACAGCCCCTTCATGTTTTGGGTCCATACTGGGGTGCCTGGGCAGCCTGGGTGAGGAGTTGAGGGGCGTTTTCAGGCTTCCCACAGTCCCTTCGGGTTTTGGGTCCCTACGGGGGTACCTGGCCAGCCTGGATGAGGGGCTGATGGCTATTTGCAGGCTGGCCAAGCCCCCCAGTGGGGTTCTTCACCCCACTGGGGTGTGGCCAACCTGGGTGACGGACTGAGGGCTGTTTTCAGGCTTTCAGGCTGCCCACAGCTCCCATTGACCCAATGTCCCAGCAAGGCTGGCTGGAAGCAGGTTTCTGGGGTTTATTTATCTTCTATAATTGATACTGTTCCTTTAAGCTGAGGCCTAGGCAGGTAAGGAAGCCTCCTGTCTGCTTCAGCTCTGTGGCTTCTATAATTGAAAGAATGTTGCCTTAGTAGTCGCTCCCAGGCCTGCTGTTTGCTTCAGCTCTCAGGCTTCTATAATTGCAACAATGTTGCAAGTATGTTGCCTGGAGCACAGAGAG
This sequence comes from Murina feae, assembly GCA_004026665.1. Lineage (NCBI taxonomy): Eukaryota > Metazoa > Chordata > Mammalia > Chiroptera > Vespertilionidae > Murina > Murina feae. Next base: position 3,927 of record PVJC01000285.1, on the reverse strand, counting down.
GCCCAACCAGCCGGCAGACAGCTTACTCCTGCTGCAACGGAAGCTGCCTGTTTACTCTAGCACTGTGACTGCTGGCCTCTATCTTGGCTGGGTTAATTTGCATACAGTCGCTCTGATTGGCTGGTGGGCATGGCTTAGGCGTCCCGTAGAAAAGGTCAATTTCAATATTACTCTTTTATTAGATTTTATATATATATAAATATATATATATATATATATATATAGAGAGAGAGAGAGAGAGAGAGAGAGAGAGAGAGGGAGAGAGAGAGAGAGATTCTAAAAAAAAATGTACACAAACACTTTTACTAATTATAAAGGCAGTGTTTATCAAGATGCATTTCAGCCCTAGCTGGTTTGGCTCAGTGAAGGATTGTGGGTTTGATTCCAGTCAAGTGCATATACTTCAGTTGCAGGCTTGATCCTGGATCCTGGAGGAGGCAACCAATTCATGTGTTTCTCTCACATCCATGTTCATATCTCTCTGTCCCTCTCACTTTTTCTAAAAATCAATGGAATAAATATCCTCAAGTGAAGATTAACAACAACAAAAATGCATGTCATTTTCAAAACCGAGCTATCAGCTATTAAAGTATGTATACATTTTGGGGGGACACCCTGTAGATACCAGACTATTAGATATTTTAAGAGATGGAACTGACTTTCAGGAGACCAAGTGCTCATGTTCTACATATAAGCAGACTGGGCATATTGGTGACACAGTGAGGGCTAGAACATAATTCCTCAGACCAGTGTCAACCTAAGAATGTCCAATCCTATAAAGAATTTTTAAGAGTTTACTTGAGCCAAATTGATGACATGCTGGGAAGCAAGATGTCAGTTTGTAGTTTCTTTTATATATTTGGAATAAAGATAGGAATGTAAGGCAGATCACATGAAGATGGGTAAAGGCAAAGCAGAAAAACTCTTTGATAGGATTATAGGATAATTAACAGGATCATGTGCGTTTTTGAGGGTGGTTATCCTTCTGAAGGGTCTGAAAAAGAGGCATTTCAAAGGCACAGAAATAATGGGCAGGGCAAGCTTAAGGTGAAGATAGCCTTTTTATAGGCTTTGGGTGTGACTACCCACCATGATTTGCCTAGTTAAGAATTTATGCTCAGATATTCCTGTGAGGTTACTTTGGGTAACATTTATTACAGCACCAGCAGTCTTTCAACTCTTCCAGGCTGCTCTTTAGAGTGCTCCTTTGTGAGATTTTTTCTTTTTTGTTATTGTAAATCCTCAAGCAAAGATATTTTCACATTGATTTTTAGGAATAGTGAAAGGTGGGGGAGAGACAGAAAGAGAGAAACATGGATGTGAGAGAGACACATTGATTGGTTGCCTCCTACATGTACCCCGACCGGGGCCAGGAATGGAGCCTGCAACCAAGGTACCCATCCTTGACCAGGAATCTAACCTGAGACCCTTCAGTCTGCAGACTCATGCTGTAATCATCAAGTCAAACTGGCTAGGGCCATTTTCTTTACCTTTAGCAAAAAATGATTTAGTGTGAAATTTTCTTAATTATAAAAAATTTTCAAATATGTTCACTTTGAATCAAGTGAAGTTAGTGTAGTTCCCTAGGTTTAAAAATTCCCACCACACAGTAGGCTCTTACCACTGGTTTCATTAGAGATAAAAGAGGCTAGAGAAATACTACTGCCCATAAAAGTTAAAAGATACATTTTTATTTCTATGGGAAATGTTTTCGAAGACTGGTTTTCAACTTTAATTAGACCTTAAAAGAATCATATGAACATTCCTCTATGGGTTGTGTGTGTGTGTGTGTGTGTGTTTTAATCCTCACCCAAGGATATTTTTCCATTGATTTTTTTTTAAGAGAGAGAGTGAGAGAGGAAAAGACAGAGAAATATTGATGTAAGGGGAACACATCAATTGGTTGCCTCCTGTACAATCCCAGACAAGGGCCTGAGCGGGGGAGGAGCTGCACCCGAGATGCATGCCCTTTATCGGAATCGAACCTGGGACCCTTCGAGCTGCAGGCTGACACGCTGTCCCTTGAGTCAAACTGGCTCAGGACCTCTATGGTTTTAATACAAAAATAAGCAAAATAATATTAGTCATTTCAAAATAGAACTTGATTTTCTTTACATTGATTTTATATTGAAGACTGATGGAACCTAATGAGTTTTGTCTCTTTTTTCTGTCTATAGCAGAGTTTGGTTCTGTCTTTGAACATTTATTATTTTAAAATGTAATTACTTTAGCATTTAGTATCTAAAAAAAATCTATGAAGCATTGTCACAATTAATGTGAAAAGTGGCTGCACTCTATTTTGTTGTCTGAAATCTACAGATAACTTAGAACCCAGAAGGATGACAGCTGTTTTACTTATTTCAGATAATAACATTTTTGCCACTGAACTGAGCTATTTGTTTAATTTAATGAGTAATAGTTTGGATTCAGGATCAGAACATTCAAAATAACATGGCTTATAGGGTCAGCATATGGATTGAGGTCACCATACTTTTCCTCCTGTTGGCAACAAGTCCTAAGAGAATAGTCAGGACTGGCTTTGCATGTGCTGCTGATGGGCACTGAGCTGAGTCTGTCTCCTGAATGGATGTTCTCTAGCAAGGACCATATTTGAGACTGAATTCTGTGGGCAAACTATAAGCCATTTAATAGTTGTTTTGAAACTGCTTGTAATTCCCTTTATTGTACATCCAGTCAATAGACCCTATTATGTTATACAGGTTTGCAGAATTACTGATTTTTGTTATTTGATTTTTTTAAACAATAACAATACTGCCCTTTATAATAATTAACCAAGTACTGCCCTAAACATTTTACATTTAATTTTCATAACCAACATATCAAATAAGAAAACTATTAAATTCATGTTGTAGATAGATCCAGAGACAACAAAGCATTGAACAGACTGTCAAACCTCAGAGAGAAGGAAGAGAAGGGTGGGCAGATTGGAAGAGATCAACCAATGAATTTGTATGCATATGTATGCATAACTCATGGACTCAGACAATGAGGGGGTGAAGGCTTGGTGTGGGGTGTGGGGGTGGGCTAGAAGGGGTCATGGGGAAAAAGAGGACATAAGTAATGCTTTCAATAATAAAGATTTTAAAAAAGAGAGAAAGAAACTAAGATGTGTAAAAGTGAAGTAAATGGGGTGAGGTCACCTAACTAGTAAGGTGTAGAGTCAGATTTTAATAAGAAATGAGATAACGTCTATAGAGTTCTTTTTAGTAACACTACCACATATTTGATACTCAAGTGATATTTATTCCCTTTTTTAAATCTTCTCAGACAAAGAAAATTGGCTGGTTAGTTCATTTGAAGAGTAAGATAGTGTCATAATTATTTAACAGCAAGTTCTGTAGAATCATACAAACAAGATAAAAATGTGGCCCTCAATACTTATAGGAAATATGAACTTGGATAAAAGGATTACCTCTTTAAATCTTTAGTTTCCCCCTCTGAAAAATGGAGAAAATAATAGAACCATCTTCATAAAACTGCTATAATAGCACAATCCGACATGCTATATAAATTGCTTTGCATAATTTTTTCTACATAGGCATTGTAAGCACTAAGGCATTAATTGCTTTTGTTGTATAATTATTAACAATTATTGCTATTATATACTTTTGTCAGTATTATCCAAAGCGTCGTAGTAAAAATGAGGTCATTGTTCATCATGTAGGTTAGTTTCTTACTTTGTTTCATGGACAGAGAAAAGCAACTCTGAGTTGATGATTAAATAGTGATAATGGTTCACTGTTATACAAGAACTAGGGGCCCAGTGCATGAAATTCGTGCACAGAGGGAGGGTGGGGGTCCCTCAGCCCAGCCTGCCCCCTCTCACAGTCTGGAACCCCTCAGTGGATGTCCTATGATGGCCCTAGTCTGCCAGGCGCCTTGTGTGTGTGTGTGTGTGTGTGTGTG